>CM033475.1:230962805-231056937 GCA_019447015.1 Hymenochirus boettgeri
ACGCACACACCTCTCAAGCGGATCATGTAGATAAACATACGTCCCTTTCTTAGTCCTAACCTTTAACCCTCCTCCACGGTCTTCTACATTACATAGAACATATATTTTATTTTTTATAACTACCTCCTTCCATATCTCTACTGGGTGTGGGGGGGCTAGGTGCGCAGGGGAGGCGCTTGTAGGAGGGTGGACCTACCCATAATGTTCTGTATAACTTACATAGTAACATAGTATTGAGGTTGTAAAAGACATACGTCCATCTAGTCCAACCTTTATACCCTACCCATAATTGTCTGTAATAACAGTTACATAGTAACATAGTATTGGAGGTTGTATAAAGACATACGTCCATCTAGTCCACCTTTATACCCTACCCATAAGGTCTGTATACAGTTACATAGTAACATAGTATTGGAGGATTGTATAAAGACATACGTCCATCTAGTCCACCTTTATCCCTACCCATACTTGTCTGTATAACAGTTACATAGTACCATGTATTGGAGTTTATAAAGACATACGTCCATCTAGTCCAACTTTAACCCTACCCATAATGTCTGTATAACAGTTACATAGTAACATAGTATTGGAGGTTTGTATAAAGACATACGTCATCTAGTCCAAACCTTTATACCCTACCCATAATGTCTTGTATAACAGTTACATAGTAACATAGTATTGGAGGTTGTATAAAGACATACGTCCATCTAGTCCAACCTTTATACCCTACCCATAATGTCTGTATAAGTTACATAGTACATAGTATTGGAGGTTTATAAAGCATACGTCCATCTAGTCCAACCTTTATACCCTACCCATAATGTCTGGTATAACAGATAACTAGTAAACCAGTATTGGAGGTTGTATAAAGCATACGTCCATCTAGTCCAACCTTTATACCCTACCTATAATGTCTGATATAACGTACATAGTAACATGAGTATTGGAGGTTGTATAAGACATACGTCCATCTAGTCCAACCTTTATACCCTACCTATAATGTCTGTATAAACATTTACATAGTAACATAGTATTGGAGGTTGTATAAAAGACATACGTCCATCTAGTCCTACCTTTTACCCTACCCCATAATGTCTGTATAACAGTTACATAGTAACATAGTATTGGAGGTTGTATAAAGCCATACGTCCATCTAGTCCAACCTTGTATGCCTACCCGATATTCTGTCTAACAGTTAATAGTAACATAGTATTGGAGTTGTATAAAATACATCTCCATCAGTCCAACCTTTATACCCTACCATAATGTCTGTCTAACAGTTCATAGTAACATAGTATTGGAGGATGTATAAAGACATAGTCCATCTATTCCAACCTTTGCCTTTACCCTTTAACTGCCACAGATCGTATATTCACGATCTGTGCAGTGAATGCTCAAACTGCCACAGATCGTGAATATACGATCTGTGGCTTCCCTTTAAATTTGGAAAAACACAGCCGCGCTAGCCCCCTTGACCCCCCCTCGGTTGTGTCCAAATCCGAGGGGGGATCGGGAGTTATCATACCTTTTAGCGGTGACCGTATAGGAACTTCTGGTCCCACGTGGATGAAGAGGAGAATCTGCAGGAAGCGGAAAGGGAGACCCCGGTGACGTCACGGAGCTTTCCTCCCTCCTCACCGGGGTCTGCCCCTGGTGTTAAGTTGAGGTACTGCAGTCTGATCATGCTCGACCCAGTATAGTACAAGCTGTCATCTGACAGCCTTACTATACATTGTGTGAATGGAACTCAAAGTTCCATTCACAAATAGGATTTTTTCTAAGTCTTTGCTACTTAGCGAAGACTTAGAAAAAAAAAGGGGACAGAGATCAAAATTTGGTGATCACTTCTGATCACCAAATTATTGATCTTGCCAATGAATGAAAAATCACTTCCTGGAAATGATTTCCGGGAAGTGATTTTCCGATCGGATTTTGAATTGGAAAACGGGCCCGTTTCCAAGTTCGGTATCATTCCCTAAGATATGATGATTATCTTTGGGAAGATCGGGGAAAAAAAGGGAAATGCACACAAAAAACATCTAAAGTGATTACACACACCCTTTTTTTTTTTTACCCTAAAACTATAAATTAGAAAAAACGTTGTCTTCTCCAAGCTCCCCAATGTCCCCAGTGATATCGGTAAAGTAAACACGGATCATTTATTTGTACGATTTCAAGGGAAACTAAGCCTATTTTTTATAAGGAAATTTTGCAGAGGTACCAAATAAAGACCGTATTGAATTTTTAGGATCAGTAAAGTGTGCAAAAACTTGTGTGACTCTCCATACTAACCGATTTCACTAAAATACCACTAAAAGGGGGAGAGTGTGTGTGTGTGGGGGGTGGGTTGTGGCGTTTTTAAAAAAATTTCTTGTAACTGCACTTCTAAATGCGTCCCATTTGAGCTAGTTGGTGGCCTCGTCTCTGTTTGCACCCACGCAAATGGCACACCGTTTGATTCAGGACATGTGGGAGATTGCTATTTAGTGGGTTTTTTTGCTTGTCAAGTGGGTTTAGGTAGGATTTCAATCCTTGAATCATCTCATTTTATTTTTCACAAAACCTCGTAAAAACACGGAGTTCTTTGGATCGCTGGGTCTGGAATTCTTCATGTATATATGAAATCATGGCACTGTAATGTAGCTGAAGGTGTGTAGATTCCAAAAATATATAGTTTGTGGGGGGAATCTCCATGTTTTGGGACTGTTTCCTTAGAAAAAGGGTAGGCTGTTCAAATTACAGAGCACTTTGATTTTTTCTTGTAATTGCATTTGTGCATGCGTCCCATTTGAGCTAGTTGGTGGCCACGTCTCTGTGTGCATCCACGCATATGGCATACCGTTTGATTCAGAACATGTGGGAGATTGATATTTAGTTGGGGGTTTTATTTGTGGGGGGCATTTACAAGTTTTGGGGCTGTTTGAAATTACAGAGCGCTTTGATTTTTTTTTTGTAATTACACTTGTGCATGCGTCCCATTTGAGCTAGTTGGTGGTCACGTCTCACGTCTCTGTGTGCACCCACACATATGGCCTACCGTTTGATGCAGGATATGTGGGAGATTGCTATTTAGTGGGGTTTTTTTGCTTGTCAAGGGTTTTTTTTTTTTAATTTTTTAGAAAATCTGCTAAAACTGTGAACTTCTACGAAGAACTGCGCCCACACCATAGATGGTACGAATGAACAAACTACAGAATTTCGTAGATAAAGGTGTGTGGATTCGAGAAATATATGGTTTGTGGGGGTTGTTTTGTGGGGAAAAATTGCAGACTGTTCAAATTCAGATTTGACTGAATATTTTTGCTGTTTCTGAGCCATTGTGCATTGTTTCACTTTGTGTCTTTTGGCTTCCACGTCCACTTGTGTAACCACACATATGGCATACCGTTTGATTCAGGACATTTGGGAGATTGATATTTAGTAGCTTTTTTTTACATTCCATGGGGTTTTGGCATGATTTCTACCTTTTGAAGTTGTTTTTGTTCATTTTTTCAGACAAATGCGAATTTCTACGAAGAACTGCGCCCACACAATGAAAAAACTACAGCGTTACGTAGCTGAAGGTATGTAGATTCTGAGAATATATAGTTTTGTGGGGGTATTTCCAAGTTAGAGGGGTGTTCAGTTTGGAAAATCTGGGAAAATGCTGTTATTGGCTCACTGCGCATTGTTTTACATTTTGACTAGTCGCTTCCACGTCCGTGTGTGTAACCACACATATGGCATACCGTTTGATTCAGGACATTTAGGAGATTGATATTTGGTAAGTTTTTTTTACATTACATGGGGTTTTGATGTGATTTTGTAACTTTGAAATGTATTTTTCTCTATTTTTCCAGAAAATTGTGTAGAAATGTGAAATTCTACGAAGAAATGCGCCCACACGATTGATGGTATGAATGAACAAACTACAGTGCTACATAGCTGAAGGTGTTTAGATTTCAGGAATATATAGTTTGTGGGGGGTATTTCTGAGTTATCAGGGTGTTTTGTGGAAAAAACTGCAGACTGTCCAAATTCGGAGTTGGCTAAATATTTTCGCTGTTTCTGAGCCATCATGCATTGTCTCACATCGTGGCGTTTCGCTTCCACGTCCGCATGTGTAACCACACATATGGCATACCGTTTGATTCAGGACATTTGGGAGATTGATATTTAGTAACTTTTTTTTAGATTCCATCAGGTTTTGGCATGATTTCTACCTTTTGAAGTTGTTTTTTGTTAATTTTTTCAGAAAAGTGCAAACTTCTACGAAGAACTGCGCCCACACCATTGATGGTATAAATGAACAAACTACAGCGTTACATAGCTGAAGGTGTGTAGATTTCAGGAATATATAGTTTGTGGGGGTTATTTCTGAGTTACGGGGGTGTTTTGTGGAAAAAACTGCAGACTGTCCAAATTCGGAGTTGGCTAAATATTTTCGCTGTTTCTGAGCCATCGTGCATTGTCTCACTTTGTGGCTTTTCGCTTCCACGTCCGCATGTGTAACCACACATATGGCATACCGTTTGATTCAGGACATTTGGGAGATTGATATTTAGTAACTTTTTTTTAGATTCCATGAGGTTGTGGCATGATTTTTACCTTTTGAAGTTGTTTTTTGCTCATTTTTTCAGACATATGCGAACTTCTACAAAAAACTGCGCCCACACCATTGATGGTATGAATGAACAAACTACAGCGTTACTTAGCTGAAGGTGTTTAGATTTCAGGAATATATAGTTTGTGGGGTTATTTCTAAGTTACGGGGGTGTTTTGTGGAAAAAACTGCAGACTGTCCAAATTCGGAGTTGGCTAAATATTTTCGCTGTTTCTGAGCCATCGTGCATTGTCTAAATCGTGGCTTTTTGCTTCTACGTCCACGTGTGTAACCACACATATGGCATACCGTTTGATTCAGGACATCTGGGAGATTGATATTTAGTAACTTATTTTTAGATTCCATGAGGTTTTGGCATGATTTCGAACTTTTTGAACAGTTGTTGATGTTCATTTTTTTTTTTTTTGAAAATCTGGTAAAAGTGCAAATTCTACGAAGAACTGCGCCCACACCATTGATGATATGAATGAACGAACTACAGCGTTACATAGCTGAAGGTGTGTAGATTTCAGTATATAGTATATATAGTTTGTGGGGGGTATTTTTGAGTTGGGGGGGTGTTTTGTGGAAAAACTGCAGACTGTTCAAATACAAAACTGGCTAATTTTTTTTTTGCTGCTACTGACATTTGGCACTGGTCACGCTCTGGGTTAGTTGGTAGCCATGTCTCTGGGTACACCCATGAATGTGGCATACCGTTTTATTCGGGAGGGGTTAGGCTTTCATATTTGAGATGCGTTTGAACTTTCCTCCACAGCTTTTAGCTGAAATTCGCATTTGATTTTGTCTCTGATTTTACAGTTGAGGAAAAAAAGGAAAATGTGAGAAAATAACTTACAATTGGACGAAGAGCTGCGTCCGGGTATCTGCATTTTGATCGAAACTTACCTCACTCATAAAATCCTGTGGGTGTGTAGTTTCTAAAAATATCTCACTTGTGGGGATATTTTAGTTAATTTGGTAGATATTCTATGTTAACTGTCAGTAGTGGTTATACATTTTAATTTGGTGTAATATTCTTGAAGGTGCAGTTTTAGTTTGGGGGGGTCTCCTGTACAGGAAAAGTCAGGTACCTACATATATCTGGTATTGTTGTACTCGGGAGTATCTGAGCTTTTAGAAACAGTGAGATTTTTGTGTGTAACCTTAAGATAACTTTAAGTAAAAATGGGAAAAATCCATGAAAATTTGCAAATTTTTCATTTTTTTTACATATTTTACCCATAATTCCAGTAAAATTTCCAGAAAAGTTACAAAATTCTGTTACCATGTTAAAGTACACTTTGTGCTGAAAAAAACAATGTACAATATTCCTGATTTACTGCAAGGTTTCCTACTGTAAAATTAGTCTAAAGCGATTAAGGACAAAATCCTGAAAATTCTTCTGGCAGTTAACGCAAAAAAAAAAAAGAAATCTCCTGGCAGTGAAAGGGTTAAACTCAATTTTATCAAGTAGCTGAATTGCGTTGAAAACGCACATAGAATGACATCTGTGACATCATCACTGCATGGCGTCCCGCGTGTGAGATGCACCTTCACTCTTTACTTTACATCATAGCAGTGACAGTCAGACCAGCATTAGGGGGACGGAGCCAGCAAGAGAAATGGGAAGCAACTAACAACAACAACAATAAAAAACAATAAATAAAAACAAACAGTGGGTGTCTGAGCCAAAAACATGTAACCTGCACTGGACAAAAACATCGCAGTGGTATAATGTCCACCACCTCATAAAAAGACGGGGTTTACCCAGTGTCAGCAGTGTGGTGGGTCCAGGGTCCGAAACCCACAAACATCCATGGTCAGCATTACGGTCATTTGGGAAAGACTGAAAGTTCCCTTTATTCCCTTTACTATCGATCCGTGTATAGCTGCAGGTCCGTGTGTGGGGTTCCCCGATACCAATGTGATCTACAGTATCAGCACAATGTGTTAGGGATCACATGTGAATAGCCATCTTAACACAGGTGCACATGTGCTTGTTACGGTAGGAGGCAGAACCAGCACGAGAGTAGAGATGGTCGAACTTTATAAAGTTTCGAATTCAGACCCATTAAAGTCAATGGGTAGTGATTGTTTGAAAAGTTTGGATGATTTACAGCTAAAATAACAATAACTTACTGTAAATGACTGTGGAACCTGGGAAATGGTCTGGGGAACATGTCACTGTCACCAAAACTTGTTAAAACTCTTCTTACTTCATGATCGGGCAACTGTCGGGTTTCCGCAATCTACATTCTAGGGTTACGGCCAATTCGAGAGATACCGAATGATATTTTCGATGGTTACCGTAAGTCAAGGCTACATTCGAGGGTTAGCGAACGATATATTCTAGGGTTATTGAAAACGAACCATACATTCTAGGGTTAGTGAACGTCTGGTAAATTCAATAATTATAAAATCTTAGATAATTATCGAAAATACAGCCGCAAATTTGAAAAAAATCGAACTAGTTCGAATAGTTCAAGTTTGTCTGAACTTATAAAGTTTGGCCGGAACTCAGGTTCGAGTTCGGTTTTGTGTCCATCACTACAGGAGAGCTGTCAGTCACTAGTGTTAGATTGTCACACTACAGCCGGAATACCTACCCCTACCTCCCAGGAAGATGCAGATTCCCTTTTCCATTAGCATTTACTATCCCTTTAATAAGTATTATGCGTTATAAGTGTATTACATTACAGCCAGTATTGTACACACACAAATATGACAAAATATAAGAAAGGTGGAAACCAATATTTGAAATGAACAAATGACATTTAGTTTCTATTTCTCTGTCGAGATCATGGTGCAGTATTAAGGGAAATCAAACTAGATTTGCAGAAATGAAACTGAAAATTTCTCCTGTGGTAATGACGGTTGGGTAAAGAGATTACTCAAGGAATTCCACAACAATGCAATGTACATCCAGCTATTGCCAACACTATCATGCAGGTTTACACAAGAAATTAAACATTTGGAACGTATGTGTGGAAATAAATCTCCTGTTTACCAAGTTAGTCATGAGTGTAATATACACAAGGCTGGTAACAGGAAAATTCTTTGGAAGTTTATTGCATATCCCAACATGCCCCACAATCTCCTTATATTTCAATGTAATATAGTAGATAATGTACCCCTTACAGTGTAATACAGTATGTATTGGATAATGTACCCCTTACAGTGTAATACACTCTTTTATTGAAAGACTTAAATTGGGACGAGGATATCTGAAAGGTATTCTCTATTGAGGATTCTATGGAATCGTCTAGTGAAGGGGAAGAAAAATATGATGAAAAGTATAAAAAGGTTCTGTTAGGACGACTGAAAAGGAGGTGGGAAATTTATAGTTTGGAAAATTATGTAAAAAGTAATATGATTCCAAGGGGGTTAAGTATACGACTAATTCCTGGTTACAATGTTCTTAAAGGGGATGATGGTACTAAAATAAACAAGATAATAAACATAAGAATAAACGTCATCCAACTTGAACATAGTCTCCAGGATTAATGTTCCTACCAGAAGATTGAGTAGATATAAAGATTACACATTAAAATCATTTCTGTATACACTACCATCTTATGTTCAAGTTACAAAAGACGTTCTGAATAAACTTGATGGATTGATAGTATATAATAATGTAATTTTTGGCCCCTATGGATGTGGAGGGTCTGTATTCCTTCATTCCCCATGATTTGGGCATGTGTATGCATACTGAATAAAATGGCTTTGCGTCATCTTAATCTATAAATAAATACATGTAAGTAGCACTTACTCTGAGGTGTGTGTGTGTTGCTGCATGGTTTCAATACAGTACTTGTTTTGCTCAGGCTCTGACCACTGACCTGACTATTTTCCCCCATATCAACTGTCAATACTGCACACAGTATACAGCACACCAACTGTCAAACCATTCCAGCTACAGCAAAACTGCTTAAAGGACAAGTCCAGCCCCAATATCAAAACTTACATACAGGTAAATCACCCCCCAAAACCCTAAACGGTAATAGTTTGAAATGTGAAATATATAAGTCTAACCTGAAATCCTGCACAATGTCCTGTTGCCCCTGTTTCTGCTTCCTGGTTCTTCCAGTTAATAACTGTCAGTTATGGATTTGACAGTTGACATCACAGCCAATGACTGAATGTTAATCCTCTGTCTGCCTCTTCTGAGCATGCTCAGGCTCAGTACAGGCTCAGTACAGGTTTCTAAATTGCTCGGTTTCCATGACACATCCAGAAGCATAGCAGGCATACAGTAATGAATTCATAGGACAAAGTATGATATATCAACATATTTTATAGAGGCCATTCTTTCTAAAAGATGTTATTATGAGGGTGGAGTTGTCCTTTAAGGTTCGTTTACACTAGATCGGTTTCTGTCCGTTTCCGGACACAAATGCTGAAATGTAAGATGTTTCAGATTGGATATCTAAAGAAATAGGGGGCAGATCAACAAAAAAAAAATGATACAGTGATAGTTGGGATAAATTATAGTTTCCAGTAATGAAAAAGTAATGAAAAAAACAAATTTGCCAGTGTACATACCCTTTAAGGATGAGGGTATTTAAGAACTGAAAAATAAAGGGGGAGGAGCCCTGGAAAATCCCAGGGATTTCCGGTCCAAACACACGTATTATATGCATCCTCTTCCACTGCATAGATTTGATATTACTAGAATGGATGAATGTCCTAAATATAAAACAGGGATTGCCGAAGAATTGTACGCTTCTAGCAGAGAGTAGGCTTGATAAAGGGGGGTGGTCCACCCAAAACGTTGCCAGAGATGAATCTCACAGTTGGGTGAATAAAACGGAAATTCTTTCGCATTTCTTGATGGTGTAGCGAATCGGTTAGCGCGACTTTAAATCCATATTATTGTCCAGCGGCTCTGGGTAAAAGAGCCTGATTGTATTTTATTATCACACGCTCTTGAAATGTATGTAATGTTATATTACACACATTCTCATGTCCCAATGGTCATATATGGGACAGATATTTTTTTATCGACCAGTTTGGAAATTGTTTCAGATGGATAATTTTCCCATCAACCCAATTACCAGCTTGATTGACAGTTCAAAATAGTGTCGGTTCATCTGATCGAAATTCATTATTCAGTTTCAGGATAACTTTCTTTGCTGTTTTTTTTTTTGGTTGTTTTTTTAATGTCTAATGTCTCCTCTTGTGAATATCCTTAATCCTCTGGGAATCCTGCACCCCAGGGACCTTATCCCACCAGTTCCAAAAACAAACTTACCACTAACTAACCTGCCTTATTATGCCAACACTCCAATATTCTACTATGGGGACCAAACAAATGACTCATATTTAAAGATCCTTAATCTAGAAGGGAAATGTACAACTTGCCAAATGGAGAGGACTGTAAAGCTACTGTACAGTTTATAATCTCACTAAGGGCACGGCCACTCTGCAACGCAAACGCAATAGCATGCGATTTCATGTGCGATTTTCGTTGCGTTTGCGATTTCTTCAATAAGTATAGGAAAACGCACGCGATTGCGATTAAAAATGCAGAACGCAAAACGCAATCGCACCGAAAAACGCGCGTTTTTTTTGCGTTGCCGCGTTTTCAATGATTTTGTAAAATCGCAAGCGCCTTTTATCAGGATCAAGTAAAATATATAGAAATAGAGACAAGTTAAATACCCAAATACCCCGTGCAAGACACTAGGCGTCAGTATATAAGAACTAGCATTAAAGACGTGTTTACTAGTTCTCTATGATGTTATATTACTCAGTGCTAAGGGGCATATGTAGTTATTTTAAACTGTTACGGTCATTCGGCCGAACAATACCATGTTTTTATGATGTTGCTATAATAAACTGTTAAAGGGCATGTCCACCTCAAAACTAAAATTGAACCCACTACTGGCCCCACTGTGTGTAGTGTTAAAAAATCCTTACCTTACACCTCTTCTCCTTATGGTTCTCCTGCAGTGTCTATTCAAAGTCCCAGAAAATGAAGAGTAGGAGCTGTCTGGGTGTCATCCAGCTGCCTGCTTCTTCCTTGTCCTTGTTGAGGTTACAGATGTGCAGGCGTGCCACTCCCACTTTCCAGATCCCTTCACGGCTTCCTCTTCCATTAAACCCCTTGTCTGTAGTGTAGCGTACCCTAGCCCAACCGCTGAGTTAGGTTTGGTAAACAAGCCCCAGAAACATGCTTCTGCTCCTTCGTTCCCGCGGCTGCATAGCTGGCAGCTGCATCTGTGATTGGCTGACTCTCAGCCAATGGCAGATCGGCTGTCGGTCTGCGACTTCTGGCAAACAGAGGGCTTGGAGCAGACAGCCATGGGAACGAAGAATGTTTCTGGGGCTTGTTTTACAAATCTATCTTGACTAGAATCCCTAGAGATACCCTTTAACAGTTAGTTCAGTCTTAATGAGCTTTTGTTTAGAAATATGTTCCCATTGTGTTGGATGTACAGCTACTTTTTATAGTCCCTCTAAAGGTTTATACACAGGTGCGATCGCAGTTCCCGAATCGCGACACAATATGTACGGACGACCTTTTCAGCCGATAATTGTCCTGTGTGTAGGCATCGGGGATCGTTGACCATCTGGCCTGGCGCATCTCCGAACGAACGACTGTTTCGACCGATAAAGTAACGTCCACACAGGCCGATTATCGGCCAAAACGCTTGTTCGTACACATCTGCGTCCCGGGTCGGGACCCGCAATCGCACGTGTGTACGAGCCTTTAGTCTGTTTATCTTGCTAAGAAGTGGCCACTACAGGTATCCCACCCTCCCGCCACTCACAGGTCTCCCCCTTATTCTGGGATGCTCCCCTGCTCCCCTATGACTGGGAGGAGACTCTAGTCCAAGTGAAATTCATCACGTACACAGGACGATAGTGGTGCCCAAAGATAAAAATACAAGAACCAATAGAGTTTGACTTTTTTTTATCATCCAGTCTGTGACTTTCATTCAATACATTACCGGGCTGTCAATCAAACAAACGCTGATTGTACATTTTGATATATTTTCAGTGGTCACGCTATCTTCATAGGATTTACATACAGCACGTGGCTAAAACACATCACTTCCCTGGATCGTTCAGCCAGGAGATGCACTGCCTATGCGATAATAAATCAACGTGCAAATCAGTATATTCCCTGTGGATTGGGAATTCTGGCATATTCCGTTGTTGTGGAACTACAGCACCCAGCACTTTCGAACAGCCACCAGAAGAATGACCTAGGAATGTATTGGCTCCAATTTGTTAAGGATACACAGGGAATGATGTTATATTTAGACGTTTGGTTGTTTAAGGAACAAGGAAATGAAAATGAATTAGTTCCTCCAGAGGGCAGGTTCCTGTTTCTTTAATGACGGACAGCTAGATATTAGCGAGCGTGATGTTTACCAAATGTTCTTTGTTTGTTCTCAAAAACGTGTGGCTGAAATTTTAAGGAACACTTCACTGGGTTTTAAACATTTTTAAAGCAAAACTGATAATTTTTCCATTGGTGGTAGGGGTCACTGGTCCTACCTCCCATTCTTACTTTTAACTCTAATAAGTTTGTGACAGTTTGTTTGTTTATCTTCCCAACAGTTTCTTGTGCTCATCAGACCACCACAGGCTTATACAGGGGTGTAACTACCAGGGGAACAGGAGAAGCAACCTCAGGGGGGCCCGAGAGCCAGCCGCCATCTTCTTATTTTCCCTAAGACAGATACAGCCTCTTTCCAGAAAACCACTGTGGATAAAGTACGGATACGGGCCCCATCATAGTGTGCTGGGGGTCTAGTTATGCAACTGGGCTTATGGTTGAATGTGTCAAAATACGATATTAAAAAAACAACAATTACGCCAAACAAACACAAAAAAAAAACGACCAGATCTGATGCTATTGCTTGATAATCGCAGTGTTCTGTGGGAAAACTAAGTTTCGTCGTATTAAAGGGCATCTCCACTGTAAAATATGACGTTTTTCTGTGGAATTGAAGAACGGTAGGTAAAGAAGCTATTTGCTAGCATTATAATTTGCGGGGGGAAGGAGGCACAAACGCTATATTAAAGATGTTGTGCTGGCTAGGTGTGGGTCTTTAGCGATACCTGCATATTAAATCGATATTGAATTAAATCTACCATGGCACCTTCTCGTAATTGAGCACAATTATTAATTTGGCTTGAAGAGACAATTTCCTGTTCTTTCTATTTCTTCTTCTTCTTTCGTTTTATTCTTCCGCTTTTTTGGACCGTATCTCCTCCTACAGTTTTTGAACTAGAGACATGGAATTCGGTACAGACGTGCGGGGCATATAGGAGAAGTGTGCTATCTTCTAGCTAAGGAATCCGCGGAAGCGTTACGGCGTTATCGGCGAATTTCCGGACATTTTTTCCCATAGACTATAATGGTAACAATCCTCAAATGTGGATATTTCAAAACAGTTTGTTTCATGGTCATACATACAAATGGTGATACCCCCAACCCCCCACACAGACCCAGGTACACCCACCTACTGACCTACCTTTCCTTTCCCATGGAATCCACAGTCAAAAAAATAATTTTGATCAATCATCAATGAAAGTTAGTTATATTATCATACATGCAAAGACATACCCCCTCAACCAGACCCAGGTACACACACCTACTGATCTACTTATCCATTACTGTGGCAGCCATACTTAACGGGTAACTAAAGTAAAAAAAATAATTTTGATCAATAATCAAAAAACTTCGTTTTTTTTTAACCCCCAACCTGAGACAGGCACACATACCTACTGACTTACCCTTCCATTTCTGTGGCAGCCATACTTAAAGGGTAACTATAGTCAAAAATAAATTTTGATCAATAATCAAAATCAGCAGTGGAGATTGAACATATTAAACATTAACACAACATATCTAATTGATTGTTTGTTAAACGTCTTTCCAACTGCCGCGCCCCTCTGAGGAATGCGACCACCCACGGCAATCCTTTCCCGGCATCCCCTCCCAGCCCCCTGTAATCTCTGCCGAGATTAAATTCAGGAACAACAGAAATATCATATGGCGATAGATCATGGAGAAGGATATCTTACATCAACTGTTAACTATATTAAAAA
The DNA here is from genome assembly GCA_019447015.1 of Hymenochirus boettgeri. Classification (NCBI taxonomy): domain Eukaryota; kingdom Metazoa; phylum Chordata; class Amphibia; order Anura; family Pipidae; genus Hymenochirus; species Hymenochirus boettgeri. The sequence continues at coordinate 230,976,457 of CM033475.1, forward strand.
AACAGTCAAGATACTGTAAGACAATGCTGAGAAGATATACACACTCAAAACCCAACACATGAAACACAAGGGCTTGACAACAGGCCTCCAGAAATGACGTGATCCTGCATCAAGAAAAAGCTTGCAAGAAACCTTCCTTGCTCAAACAATTTTCAAGCAAGTAAATGAATCAGCCAAACTGCTGGCATATATGGTAAATAAACAAAACAACGATAGTAGGATTCTCAAAATTCAGGACCCAATACTGGGCACAGTAACCGGCATCCTACAAATCTTAAACAGCTCCCACACATACTACAAAAATGTATACCAAGCCCATACTGTACATGTCCCAGAGGAAATCAGTACATACCAATGGCCGTGCACCTTCCTACATTCACAGACCAATGGCCCCAGGTCTGGATACTCTATCTACTAGCTACTCCTTTACTACAAATGTATTAAGACTCAATACAACAAGAATTCATGCCTACTTCACTATATGAGGCCAACTTCATACTACTGCTTAAACCCTCTGATAACAACTCCTACCAACCCATTTAGCTACTAACCAAGGATTACAAGATATTTGTCAAAGCTTTTGCAATTTGAATTTGAAACCCTCTTACTTATAGCCCACAAATTACCATAAATATATGCACACTTATAATAACTCAACTCGACCATGATAAAAAAGGCTAAATAGTTAGCATTTCCCTAGATGCACAGGAAGCTTTAGATTTCTTGGAATGGCTGTTTTTATGGGAGACACTAAAGAAACTATTGCAGTACAACTACTATACAAACACATAGTCTCCAGAGTCTCATTTAATGAAACAACCTCAGCATCTTTTACCCTTGGCAGAGGAACCAGACAGGACTGCCCCTATCACCATATTTATTTGCATTGGCAATTGAGGTCCTGGCAGCAAAATTAAATCACATCCTAATATTCAAGGATTAAAACTAGGACAATACACACAACTGATTGGATTGTATACAGACAATAGACATACATAAACTGGTGCAGATAAACCCTATACCTGCTGGATGAAAGACTCGACACAAATCACTGGATACCATTTCCAATACCTGTAGTGCAATCCTTCAAATATCTGGGAATTCTAATTAGGTTATTGGATGAAATTAATCTACAACCCCTCTTACAATGGGCAAAAATCAAAATGCACTGAATTCAACTGGAAAATTCCTCCTACTAAAATTATTATACACATTTCAACATTCCCTGGGCTAGGTTCCAAAAAACAGTTTTCCCTTCTTAACAGGGGGTCGGCCAGATAAAAATATCTTATGGTGTATGTGGGGTGGCAGCGGCTGAACTCGGTCGCCCATTCACCGTCACCTTTTTTTTTTCATTTTCCCTTCTAAAGTGCCAGATGCGAACAGCTCTAAATTAAATCGACTTATCTGCCACTCCTGCATTTCGTCTGACTCCACCTGGTGTTACAACTCTGATACAGGGAATGTACAGGAGATGAAAATAGGTGCCTGTTAGAAACCGCATCAATTACAGGTATAATATCACTTTGTCAGGGAAATACAATAACAATTGCATCTATGTAATAGATAATACAGAATTTCACATTCTACCCCGCTATAAATTATAGAACCACCTGGCTGCCACTTAATATTGTCAGTTTAGTTTCCCTTTAAAAGATTTTTAACGGCCTGCATAATAATTGATTTGACAATGAACCTAACAGAAAGGTTTATAAGGAATCAAGGATATCTGTCAGTCTTTTTTATTCCGCCCACTTTTGAGCTTTAGGAAACTCAATACAAACTTGCAGGACATATCAGAGAATCGTGATATCTTCTAGATACGCGTAGAGGTGTCCCCAAGTTATCTCTGATTTTCAAAAAAAACTTTGGGCCTGCCTACTACTGATGCACCCCAGCACCCACTCTACCCTTTCATTCTTTATAAACACAATAATAAATATATTTATATTTGGCTTGACATTTACACACTTCCTTTTATTGCTGTAAATGAGTAGAGATTAGAGATGGACTAGAACTTGAACCCGAGTTTGAGCTGAACAGACTCGGACTTCTCGAACTATCCCGAAACCAGATTTCTCTGGGTGTTTCCGGACTTTTGATCGTAAATTAGATAATTATCAAATTTACGGACCATTCGCTAACCCTGGAATGTATCGTTCGTTTTCGCTAATCTTTGAATGTACAGATCGTTTTCGCTAACCCTTGAATGTAACCTTTGATTTTCGTTAACCCTCGAAAGTATGGATCTTTTTCGCTAACCCTAGAATGTATCGTTCATTTTCGCTAACCCTCAAATGTACAGATCGTTTTGGCTAACCCTTGAATGTATAGTTTGCTAACTCTTGAATGTAACCTTTGATTTTCGTTAACCCTCGAAAGTATTGGTTGTTTTCACTAACCCTAGAATGTATCGTTCGCTAACCCTGGAAAGTATCATTAGTTTTCGGTAACCCTCGAAAGTATAGGTTCATTTTCGGTAACCATTGAATGTTTGGATCGTTTTTGCTAACCCTCAAAAGTATTGTTCGATTTCGGTAACCCTTGAATTTTTGGTTCTATTTTCGGTAATCCTCGAATGTATCATTCGTTTTCGGTAACCCCCGAAAGTAACGTTCGGTAACCCTCAAATTGGCCGTAACCCTCGAATGTAGCTTGCACAAAACCCGACAATTGCCCACTCGTGTTTAGGAAGTGTTTTAACAAGTTTTGGTGACAGTGACATGTTCCCCAGACCATTTCCCAGGTGCCACAGTAAGTTACCATTGTTAGTTTAGCTGTTAATCACTCAGACTTTTCGAACTATCACTCCCCATTGACTTTAATGGGTCCGAATTCGAACTTTCGAACTTATACTGAAGTTCGAAAGTTTGAAAACGGACCAAACTTTCTATAGTTCTGGAATGATAAGTGTTAAGTTTCATTCCATTTTTGAATTTATGGACCTCGGAAAAATCCTGAAGATCCGAAAATCCAAAAATGGAACATAATTTCAGGACTGCGGAGGCCGTTTTCGATAATTAACAAACGTTCAAGGCTATTTTCAAAAAATAGCCATGAATCCTTGAAAATACGATCGGAAATGAATTTAGAGTTTACAAGCGTATTTTTGAGTATTTCCGAACGTTTGAGGCTATTTTTGATAATCCTTGAACGCTCGGTAGTTATAGAAATTGGTCTCTGAAGTCCCAAAATCCGAATGATCCGAATGACCAATACAGGGAGGGGAGAGACACTCGGTGACATCACTAAGTGACTGTAATATAGATTCTAGCTACTGCACATCCCCATTGAGAATATAAAATATACCAGACATTGAATGCACTACCGTTTATACTCTTGTGGATTTGTGTTGCCTGAAATATTGCGGCTGTGCTAGGGATCGATTATAAATATACTCAAAAAGACAAAAAGGGGGAAGAGAGACTTCCCAAGTATCCCCACAAGCACTCACACACTTGATATCCACTAATTAAGAAAAAAACGATTTATTGGTACAGAATAAATACCTCACCTTTACACCAAAACAGCTATAACCCTGCCACCCCAATAATACAAATGAACATAGAAATAGAACCAAATGGATGATAACAAGTCTCAGTAAACACTTTCTAAAAACGAGCCATCAACCACCTCTCTACGTGCTCCCCAGCCCAAGATACACAGAAATGACTGACCATAAAGTTAATGGGTGGGAGGCTGACATGTGACATTCCTAGGGCTTCTCCTGCATAGTGCCGCTGGCGAGCATAGCCCCAGACTCCCTCAGTGTGTGAGAGAGACAGGAAGTCCCTCCTCCTCTCTGCTGTGTGAAGGACCTGCAGCTGCAGAGAAGGTAAGGGAATCTACAGCCCTTCTCTCTCACTCTGCCTGAAAAGGCTGTTTCCACAGAGTTTTCAGGGGGGGGGGGTGTTGGGGGTGTAGGAGGGGTGTCAGAGTGGCCTACAGCATCTGTGAGCGGGTGGGGTTTAGGCACCCACAAGCGGGTGGGGCTTAGGCACCCGTGATGCTGCTGTGATATTACACACAAAAATGTAAATATCTTCAAAACTATGTAAAATAAACAATGGAAATAAATTGCAAAAACTCTCAGGAGAGTTTTACCTCAATTTACCTAAAGTCATTTTTGGACCACAGTTCCTCTTTAAGTAGTACTTATTCTTCCCCGTGGATACAGCAGACAACAGTAGCACGGTATCTCAATCTTATTTTTATATCCCTGCTTGTTCTAAAGGTATCTCTCTCTGAGTAATGCTTCTCAAATGTTGGCCAAGAGGGATATTATCTTTAAAAATTCAAAGAAAAGATGGTGGATGACGGATCAGAACGCAGCGTGTATAGAAGGGCCACTTTGATTGCATTGCATGAGCAATTTGGATTGGAAACACAAGTCAAATCACGTAAGTGAAGATGGGATCCGGGTCCAACACGGAACCTCTCTGTTGCGAAATACGAACGTTCCATCCAAAACTAAGGGGATTGTTGGGATTTTAGGACTTCGGGACATCATTTCCAGGGTTATCGAAAAATACAAAGTTATTTTTAAGGGTTACTGAACGAAAAGTTACCTTTGGTAACCATCGAAAGTAACCTCGTACATTCGCTAACCGCCGAAAATATTATTGGAAACTCGAAAGTATGTTCTGATCATATTTTCGAGGTTTATCGAACGTTAAAGGTTATTTCCCGAGTTCCATAAATCCAAAAATGGAACCAAACTTAACTTCTGAGTTTCGAAGATCTCTATACATAAGTGGGTTCTAGCCCTAACTGGCTTTCAATCCCAAGGGCTATGCACGGAGAGCTGGTATCGATCTCTATTGCCTCCTCTAGGCAATGGACTGAGCCAATAGCTTAACGATTGCTGGTATCAAAGATTCGGCCTTAAAGAGCCATTATTGGTACTCTACATAATCTGCTATGGTTGCGCAACACAGATTTTGCATACCACCTCAACCGCCATGTTATGTCTTTAATTCACGTTAACCCTTGACACATGAACTTTCGGGTTTTCCAAATTCGCGGACACATTTTTGTTTATTATCGAAATTTATAAAAAATTTTAATTAATAACCCACGACTTTAGCGCTGCATATCTCTAGTATATGGCATTCTGTACATTTGAGGGTTATCACCCTCAAATTCGTCAATAACCCTCGAATGAAGCGTTTGATTTCGGTAACCCTCGAAAATTGAAAGCGGAAGCCTGACAATTGCCCGATCATAAGGAAAGTTACAAGGTTATTCAATAAAAGTTCTTATCGTTTAAAATGGTGCTAATTGTGCCCCAACCAATCAGATGTTAGATTTCAAATGTTAAATAAGATCTGATTGGTTGGGGCAAAATTAGCCCCATTTTAAACGATAAGAACTTTTATTGAATCTCCCCGTTAGTGTGTAAGCAAGTTTTGGTGTAATGTACACGTTCCCCAGACCATTTCCCAGAGCCATTGCTATTTTAACTGTATTTTATCTGAACTTTTCAAACTATTTTTCCCCATTGACTTTAATGGGTCTGTGTTCAAACTATATATGTTCATACAAACAGTATTGTAGTGTGAGGGTTGTGTTAATACACAATAAGAAAAGTGAAATATTTTGTTTTAGGGAAGTTGCGTAAGTGTTAACGAGGGAGAAGATTAACCACAACCAATAAGCACATTTAACCACAAATAATTGCAGAACTGTCTCTCTGTAACAGATAATAAATTGCCTCATCATTTTCGAATAATAGAGAAAAACTAACCTCCAGTCCAATTCATTAGAATGTATAAACATTAGCAATCAGGAGCTCATTGTTTAGAAATAAAAGTAATTTGGGTGATGTTTACTAAACCATTAGGCTGCAATTTATCACCTTGTGTATGTGGATGAATAACTCGGTAAATGTTTTGGCAACCAAAGTCCCTTCTCCCGTTGTGCTTTTAAAGTGCCGGACATCAGCTCTCTACTAAGGATAATCACCAAGAAGAGAGGTGTTGATGGTTCCAACGGAACTTTCGGATTTTCGGATTTTTCTGATTACAGAATTTCCCCCCGGATTTTAGATCATTATCAAATTCTCAAAGTCCAATATTGTAGAGTTATTGAATTTTCAAAATCGAAAGTCGTGAATCCTCGATTCTAAATATGTGGACCCTCGATTCTGGGTGAAATAGCGAATATTAAAGCCCTTGATTTGGTTATATGTACGTCATGTTCCCCACACCATTTCCGAGATCCCTGAGCCATTTACACTGACTTAGTGTTGCTATTTATACCTTAAATGTAATCGGAACATTCAGATTTTCTCACTCCCATTGACTTCTATGGGTCTGTTTTCGGATTTTCAAATTTTCTAATTTATTTTTGAAATCTGTCTTCAGAATGGAATTCGCCGGTTTTAAACATCTGTTGTTTGTACCATACCAGAAAACCCCAGATTCTTTAAAGAATCGCCACCCCTGTGGAGCAATTCCTTGTTGTCCAACATCCACCCCACCTGGCGCATACAACCCCCGGCACTTCCAACCCCCAGTCGTATCCACTCCCTGCGGCAAACTTCCAACCAATAAGCCACTGTGTTGCCCAAACACTGAGCCACCGTGTTGCACAAACTCTGAGCCACCATGTTGCCCAACCACTGAGCCACCGTGTTGCCCAACCACTGAGCCACCGTGTTGCCCAACCACTGAGCCACCGTGTTGCCCAACCACTGAGCCACCGTGCTGTCTAACCACTGAGCCACCGTGTTTCCCAACCATTTAGCCACCGTGGTGCCCAACCACTGAGCCACCATGTTGCCCAACCACTGAGCCACCATGTTGCCCAACCACTGAGCCACCATGTTGCCCAACCACTGAGTCACCGTGTTGCCCAACCACTGAGCCACTATGCTGCCCATGTATCATATATACATTACCACTTCAATGTAGAGTAACATCTCTAATTTGTCTTTTTTTTAAATACTAGCAGAGAAGCACAATAAATGTCGCTATCACCACTGACAAGCACTAATCCCTGCAATGTATAAACCACTTTGCAATGGTTCGTATATCCTGGAACATAAGCTATGAATTCCGATCTTTTGTGCTTTAAAGCCCCAATTGAGTTTTTGACTTAAAAACCATCGCTAGGCCTACGCTAACACTTTAATACGTCACTGCCATTGCAAATGTTCTTGCATCTCCCTTTAATAATAATAATAATAATAATAATAATAAAAGGGGAGTGGCTAACCTGACTTATAATAATACTACTACTAATAATAATAATAAAAGGGGAGTGGCTAACCTGACTTATAATAATACTAATAATAATAATAATAATAAGAGGGGAGTGGCTAACCTGACTTATAATAATACTAATAATAATAATAAAAGGGGAGTGGCTAACCTGACTTATAATAAAACTAATAATAATAAAAGGGGAGTGGCTAACCTGACTTATAATAATATTATTATTATTATTATTAATATAATAATATAATAATAATAATAATAAAAGGGGAGTGGCTACCTACTTATAATAATATTAATCATATAATAAAAGGGGAGTGGCTAACCTGACTTATAATAATACTAATAATAATAATAAAAGGGGAGTGGCTAACCTGACTAATAATAATAATAATAATAATAATAATATTATTATTATTATTATTATTATTAAAAGGGGAGTGGCTAACCTGACTTATAATAATACTAATAATAATAATAATAAAAGGGGAGTGGCTAACCCGACTTATAATAATATTAATAATAATAATAAAAGGGGAGTGGCTAACCTGACTTATAATAATACTAATAATAAAAGGGGAGTGGCTAACCTGACTTATAATAATAATAATAATAATAATAATAATAATAAAGGGGGAGTGGCTAACCTGACTTATAATAATATTAATAATAATAATAAAAGGGAAGTGACTAACCTGACTTATAATAATATTAATAATAATAATAAAAGGGGAGTGGCTAACCTGACGTATAATAATATTAAATACTAATAATAAAAGGGGAGTGGCTAACCTGACGTATAATAATATTAATAATAATAATAAAAGGGGAGTGGCTAACCTGACTTATAATAATAATATTAATAATAATAAAAGAGAAGTGGCTAACCTTTTTTTTTTTTTAACCATTCTTTTATCCATTTCTCACCCTCACCTGTGTGTTACCGTTTTTATGTTCAGTGAGTTACTTTAGTTTTTCAAAAAAAATTTTATGCACAATTTTTGTCAACTTTTAATAAATGATATAAAATCATTTATAGGCTATTGTCCTATTCTGAGTATATCCCAAAAAGAACCTGTGTCTCTGAAGTTACCCTACTATAGAGAAGTATTGTTTAGGTATATATATATATAACTGTATAGAGTAATAGGTGTGGTTAACCCTTTTCTTGCAGGCTCATTATAAGTTAGGGGGTGTGGATAACCCCATAGATATATGTAACAGGTCATTCCGCTGTTTTCTTGGAATGTGGTGGCAGCAAGGATATTGTTATTAAGTAATATTAATTGTGTAGTATATCGTTTGTTCACTAAACCTACCGGGTCCGTTCTGTTTTATTCGCCTGTCGGTTAATTGAAGTGTGTTTTCCAGTAGCTGATAGGTGGATGGGCGGCGTGGCCCGGAGGGTTCGTGACAATAATAACAAAAGGGGAGTGGCTAACCTGAGTTATAATAATATTAATAATAATAACAAAAGGGGAGTGGCTAACCTGAGTTATAATAATATTAATAATAATAATAAAAGGGGAGTGGCTAGCCTGACTTATAATAATATTAATAATAATAATAATAATAATAAAAGGGGAGTGGCAAACCTGACTTATAATATTTTTCGTTGAACTCCACCAGGGAGAGAGAAAGCTGCAAGCCCCCACTGGCTAAATTTCTAAAGCTGATTAGTTGGAATAATTGCTCCAACATCCTATAGAATTATAGATTGGGGAGGGGTTTGTCTATCTAGACCATTCTTTAAAAAATCTGAAAATTCTTTCTGAAGTTATTATTTATTTTACGAATTCTGTGGTGTGGCGATGTAAGTAAAAAGGGAGGTAGGAGTTGTAATTCCTATTACAGTATGTATCTGACAGTCCATCCCCTCCGCCAGCACTCTCATGCTCAGCTAATGCCCAGGAGCTTCCAAACAAACTTCACGCACCAGGAACACTCTCAGGACTTCAAGCGCCAATATCATGCGTGAACTGCAGATCAATGCGATTTGGTCATTAGGTAGGCCGTCCTTTGCATCATAAGTTAAATTTAATTGCACCATCTTAAAGGGTGTGTGGGACAAGCCCCCCATTAACCTTTGTGTATCAAACCATCCTCACAATAAAACCATAAAAACAATCAGCATCTTTATACTTTTGTAATAGAACAATAAAACAATGAATCTTGTATTTACTAACCAATAAATCATTACCAACTTTGTGTGAATCGTAATCTCCTAGAGTGAGACAGAAACACCTTCAGGGTTATTCAATACAAGTTCTTATCGTTTAAAATGGTGCTAATTTTGCCCCATCCAATCAGATGTTAGCTTTCAAATGTTAAATAAGATCTGATTGGTTGGGGCAAACTTAGCACCATTTTAAACAATAAGAACTTTTATTGAATAACCCTGCTTACCTCTTAGTGTTGATATGCATGGTTGTAAACCTAAGGCTGGGCACACACAGGCAAATTTTTCGCCCTGACTGGCCATTCACCACAAGCAAACTAGGAATCACTGGGCTCCCCTGCAAAACTATTATGGGGCCCCTATCTGTGCTTCATCCACAGTGGTTTTCTGGGAGGAGACTATATCTGTCATAGGAGAAATAGGAAGATGGGGCCTCCTTGGCTCCCTGGCCTCCTGTAGTTGTTTCCCCTGCAGTTACGTACCTGATCTCTTACATAGTAGTTCATGGGACAGGTTGTCTCTCACTGGGTGAAAGAGACTGAGCATGCCTGAACCGTTGGTTTAAATGTTTAGAAGTGACTTCATATGGGTATATCTTTTTAGGAAAAGTGATATGCCATTTTAAACAGTCGTTTCTGGTCTTTTATCCTAAATTTGGTTAAATGGGAAATCCTCCTTTAATAAGCTATTATAAAAATAAAATGAAAAAATACTGTGAGTTTCCAATTGGCATGCTAATCTTCCCTCCAAAATGTTTAAATTAAAGGAAATCTTCACCCAAAAAACAATTAGCATTCCAGTGAAAGGCTTCTTAATTTGCTATAAAATGATCTGGTTATTATGTCTGAATTTACACCACAACCATTGTAATCACCTTGCAAAGTTCTAAATTCTTTGAAGTACATGCTGAATCTGCATATCTTAAGACTCCACCCTCTGTTTTGCCCGGTGGGCACATTAGTACTAATTAGCTGTTAACTCCTCCCATTTTTAACCACCAGCTGGGAAATTACCCAGAAGTCTCTCCTTCTCTTATTTGCATGATGAGTAAGGGAGCTGTGATGAAAACTCTCCCTAACTTACTTGGTCCCTCAGTAAATGTTATTCTTTGAGCAGTTTACTGATGCCTGGAAGGAGTTTATTTAATTATGAGCATAGAGAGACTTGTGCAATTTTACAGGTCATTGTAAAAAAGTGAAATAAGATTTTTTTTAACTCCCACAATCCATTCTGATTTTCTTCTACTGGTGGGAGAGTGTTTATAGGAAAATGCTGGTCCAATGTGGTCCAGTGACATCTGCAGTAGTGTTGGGCAAATCTGTTGTAAGGTTTTTGACCAGGAGAAACAAAACCATATTTCAAGTTCAGAGAATTTAGAACATTGATTGATATTGATGCAATTCCTTTTTCACTTGTGTAATTCTTATTTTTACTGAATGACTTCCCATGGGTCCTCCAAATAACCAGAGATTGGAATGAGAATGTTTCATCAATGCTGTATTCAGATCTCACACTAACTCTGTTTTGACGCTTGTCAACAAAAAGTGCAATAAACAAGAATAAATGGAAAACCACCATGGCTGAAGCCAGCTCATTGAGCTTTTCCAGTCAGGTACACAGCATGCAGCACTTATAGCTAAGCACAATTCAATGACATGCCAGTATAGCTACTGAGCCCATACTAAGCTGTAATTCAGACCTCTCACTTTTTATAGTGTTTCCCAAACACACCTCCAAAGTCTGATTGGTCTAGATACAATCCTAAATCTGATTGGATCTTGGTTTCCAGACCAATCAGATTTTGGGGGTGGGTTTAATAGGCACTACAAATAGTGAATGTTCAGTAAGGGGTCCTATTTTCAGTTTAGCATTTCATCTGAAATGTTTTGTCTTTGTACTAAGGCATGTACTGGGATATAAGCTTATTGAGTGATTCTGGCTGGGTAGCTTGAATGGGCAACCCTTAGTTCAGATTGCTCTCAGTTTAGTTCTCAGTATTTGGTTGTCTGTATCTAAGATAAAATTTCCAGGAAAACAAAATATGATTTCCCCTGACCAAGTACCTAACAGTAAATCTGAGTAACAGAGCTATTGATGTATTGGAATATCTGAATAGTTGTTCACCAGAAATAATCTCCATTGATAGAACAGATGGATTTGGATTTCAAACCAGTCTAGAGAGCAACATGGTAATGAAAGGGATATCAGAAACACATGCAGCAAAGCTGAGTGTGAATAATTGCAGTGTAAAAGCCACCAGTCTGTAATAAATGCAGCTCTGCTTGTAACAACTGTTGTGTCCTTCATTCACTGGATAATCTGGTATCTCTCTGTCTCTCCCTTTCTTTGTATATAAATATATATCTTTATCTAACAATAAAGCAGATCTTACAAATATAACCTGATATATAAAATGAAGAAGGTCTGAAATATTTACTAAATCTGTATGTGAAGTTACACAGATAAACTGATTCAATCTGACATCAACATGCTACTTGCACACAACAATATCAGATCATGTAGTTCTGATGACTATAGAAGAAGGGAAAGGGTTCATGTAAAATCCCAGAATCCCAGGTGGGACTTGCAAATTAGCTGTTTGCATATCTATAGCTGTTGTATTCAATTAGATCAACTGGACTTGAAATGTAGTTCATTGTAGTTCAATGTAGTACATTTCAAGTCCAGTTGATCTAATTGAATACAACAGATATACCATGACCTGGATGAATGAGAACCTTCACAAGCATAGCTGTTTGCATGTTTAACTGATTCTGCATGTTTAATTAATAAAAAGAGCAAGTGCTAGTTTAACCATTATGCAAGCCCCTTCTGATTGGTGGACATATCTCCATAGACTACAAACACACTGCCCACTATAGGAGGAGAGAAATCAATGGCTGCCCCCATAAGAAACACAAAAATGAAAATATCCAGATAACTGCTCCAAAAAAATAATGAAAGTATATGGCAAAAGTACACAGGATAGCGCTCTCTGCAAATATACTTTAGGTCATTTTTGCAGTGTAGATGCCCTTTAAGAAAACACTAAATCTGCCCGTACAGGCAACAATACTAGTGACGGGAACTGGGTCCGACACGGAACTTTGGAATGTATTTTTGACGGGTGCTGAATGTACAAGGTTATTTTCGTAACCCTTCGAAAATAACCTCATATTTTCGATAAAACTCAGATGTAGTTTCCGATCATATTTTCAAGGGTTATCGAACGTTCAATTTTATTTTCAAGGGTTACTGATAATAACCTCATACAATTGGTAACCCTCAAAAATATGTTCCGAATCCTCAAAAATTTTCAGATTTTCTGATCTTCGGGTTTTTTCCCGAGTTCCTTAAATACGAAAACAGAACGAAACTTCCGAGTTGGGCGATCTCTAAACAATACCAGTTGTACAATCCTGATATTGTACTATTCCATCTAAATAAGAATAGCTTGATATATGTACAGTATCCAAAGTGTCCTTTGTCGTGGTTGAAAATATAACGCTAATATTCGTATTGGCACATAGACATCATTGTTATCAATCTTTGCAGTGGTCGAAAAAAAAAACATTTTAATGATAGTGACCCTTCAAAAATACAGCACCAATGCTGTTCTTGTCTATTTAACTTGCTGCAAGACCACAAGAACAAGAAAAAGTGTCATTTTTCAGACCCGATCCGTACGTACTCGCAACTGGTCAGACCTATGACCAGCAATAAAACAGACAAGCGCTCGCAGCTTTCTACACAAACTAACCTGAACTCAACCCCCAAATTGTGTAACCCTATGTTAGAACAAGGTAATTATTGTAACAATGTGTAAATTATTTTATGTTTAGTCTTCTGTTGCGTAAAATTCCCTATCAACCCCACCTGTATTGGTACAGAGCCTTGAAAAGTTCTAATTTGTCATCTAAAAACCCAAAATTTCTCTTCCTGCAACTTTTAACTGGTAAGACTCTGTCCTCACCTCTCAGTCTTACCTAATTCTGTAGAACTAGCAAACTTAATTTGGTTTCATTAAGGGTCTCTGTCCGGCACCCACCAAAGTTCAGTTGATTGAAGAGATGAATGGACTCTGTTCCTTCATAACCTAAATGATGGATCAAAAAAGGGTTGGGTTTGTAAGGTTTATTACCTTTTTAAAATATATAAAAAGAAGCCCCAAGAATGCTAAAATTCAGTTGCAAAGTAAGAGAAGAAGAAAGCTCTATGACCTCTCAAAGATTGCTCAATGTTATAGGGGATAGGGTGGCATGTTTTTCAAAATTGTATGAACAAGTTACAAGATCATTATCTAAAATGTATGTTTGCAAATGCGAGAAGCCTGGCTGACAAAATGGGTGAATTGGAGATAATGGCGTTGAATGAAAAGTATGATGTAATAGGTATAGCAGAAACATGGTTAAACAGTTCTTACGACTGGGCTGTAAATTTAGAAGGATACACCTTTTTTAGGCAGGAAAGAGAAAAAAGGAAAGGGGGAGGAGTATGTGTTTATGTTAAAAAAGAAATGAAGCCAAATTTAAAAGAAGAGATAACTGGCTATATGGATTCAATATGAGCAGAATTAGGCAACAGGAAGGGGGGTAATGTCATTGTTGGTGTCTGCTATAAGCTAGCAGGGAGGAAGTGAGTCAGCATCATATACAGTTGGCAAGGGCTACAAGTTTGGGGAGTGTGCTCATTATGGGGGACTTTAAAGGGTATCTCCACTCTTTTAGGAATCCAGTTCTATTGAAGAACGGGAGGTAAAGGAGCTGTGCCTTACCTTCCATTCTTCAATAGAACAAACAGGATCCAGGAGAGAAGGTAAGAAATTTACCCGCTCGTTCGCTCCCCCGGCGCTTAGTCTGACAGACTTTGTCTTCTATGCGCATGCGCGATCTATGCGCAAAGAAGACAAGGTCCGTTGGGACCTGTCAGACTAAGCGCCGGGGGAGTGAGCGAGCGGGTAAGTTTCTTACCTTCTCTCCTGGTTCCTGTTAGTTCTATTGAAGAACGGAAGGTAAGGCACAGTTCCTTTACCTCTCGTTCTTCAATAGAACTGGATTCCCAGAAGTCAATATTATGAGTGGAGATACCCTTTAATTACCCTGACATTGATTGGTGTGGTGGAACTGCCAACACAGAAAAGGGTGATGAGTTCCTGAATTTGCTGCAGGATAATTTTCACTCACAGGTGGTTGAGGTTCCTACTAGAAAAGGAGCTCTGTTGGATCTGGTAATATCTAACACCGTGGAGCGCATTATAGATATAAAGGTAACTGGAGGCTTAGGGAATAGTGACCATGAAATAGTGTCGTTTAGACTTTGTTATCGAAAGGAAAAGTGCGCTGGGTTAACAAAGACTTAATTTCGGGAAATTAAATTTTTCCAGGTTAAAAGCAGCTCTTCAGAATGTCAACTGGGATAATGTATTATCAGGTAAATGTACTGAACAGAAGTGGACTGTGTTCAAGGGGATTTTAAGCCATTTCACATCTAAATTTATACCCTTGGGTAATAAATGTAAAAAAAATAAATCCGCGCCCATGTGGCTGAATTCTGATGTAAAGAGGCAAATGGAAAGGAAGAAAAAGGCATTTATGACCTTTAAGTATATTAAAGGGACAGTTCAGTGGAAATGATTAATATTTGTTAAATTGTTAGTTTGTGTAATGTCTTAGTTATTCTACATATTCTCTCCCATTTTGAAAAATCAGTTGATTTCATACCCGTTGCTGTTCCCTGCTGTTGACATTAGTGAGCTGACATTTCAGGTTCAAACGGTCCTTCTTCCCAGGATGCACCACTACCTTGGAATGTTCCTAACAGTAATTTCTACTGATTGGCTGTTGAGTGGGTCAAAGATGATCAGATCTCTACTGAGCAACTAAATCAACGCTGGGTCAAGGGCAAGACCATAACGGTCTCTACTACGGGTCCTGCAAACAGGAAGTCAGTATTTTGGTTGCATTTATTTACATACAGACAAAATGCTGAATTGGCAGATTAAGGTCATTGGGATGAAAAAATACTGCTCTTTTTTCTGAAAACCATATGTATTTCCACTCAACTTCCCCTTTAATAGTAAGTATATGAGGACTGGGAATGTGGCACCATTAATTAATGGGGATAAGTTAGTTACGGAGGATGGCGATAAAGCAAATGTCTTAAAAAAAATTCCCTCTGTATACAACTATAGAAGATTCAGGTATAGATATCATAGAGTATAGTAGCAATAATGGTATAAAATATGCAAATGCACTTTGGTTAACAGAGGATATGGTACAGAAACAACTAAAGGTTAATATTAATAAATCTCCTGGACCAGATAAAATACATCCTCGGGTACTTAGGGAGCTAAGTTCAGTTTTATCTAGGCCATTGTTTCTTATTGTTGCTGATTCCCTCATGTCCGGTGGTGTGCTCTGGATTGGAAAAAGGCTGATGTTATTCCA
This sequence comes from Hymenochirus boettgeri, assembly GCA_019447015.1. Classification (NCBI taxonomy): domain Eukaryota; kingdom Metazoa; phylum Chordata; class Amphibia; order Anura; family Pipidae; genus Hymenochirus; species Hymenochirus boettgeri. The sequence goes on from CM033475.1 coordinate 230,992,299, forward strand.
ATATTCAAAAAGGGTAGTCGTTCACAGCCGGGTAATTACAGGCCTGTAAGTTTAACTTCAGTGGTGGGGAAGATACTGGAAAGTTTAATAAGGGAACATGTTCTAGAGTATGTTTCAAGGACTGACATTATAAGTAGTAACTAGCATGGATTTAGGAGGAATAGATCTTGTCAAACTAACTTGCTTGGCTTTTATGAGGAAGTGAGTAGAAATTTAGACACTGGCATAGCAGTAGATGTAGTTTACTTGGATTTTGTTAAGGCTTTTGATACAGTCCCCCATAGGCGACTAATGTATAAGCTAAGGTCTGTTGGTCTGGGCAGTCACATTTGTACATGGATAGAAAATTGGTTAATGAATAGGATGCAGAGAGTAGTTGTTAATGAGGCTTCATCATTATGGACTAAAGTGCTAAGTGGGGTGCCACAGGGTTCTGTGTTGGGGCCGCTTCTATTTAATCTATTTATTAATGATTTGGAAGTGGGTATTGTCAGCAAGGTTTCTGTGTTTGCCGACGACACAAAACTTTGTCGACCATTAAAAACTTCAGAGGATGTGCAATCGTTGCAGGGGGATCTAGATAGATTGTCACATTGGGCTGCTAAGTGGCAGATGAGATTCAATGTTGATAAATGTAAGGTGATGCCTTTTGGACTTAAAAATCCTTGTGCTGACCTACAATTAAAACACGCTTTCCAATGCCAATTCGGAAGACCCCCACCAACCCTACCTACCAATCCAATTGTGGGAAACCTCCAAACTCCGACATCCGCTGGACTCATCTCCACTTTATACACAACAATAACCACTCCGACAGCCAGAACCGGGGCATGGGAAAAAAAAAAATCCTGGGAAAAGGACCTAGGCCGAATCACAAATGAGGAATGGGAGGATGCCCTAACGGCACAAAAAAAAGCCTCACCCAAAGCCTCAGACAGACTCACACAAACATATATTCTTCATAGAGCATACCTAACCCCGATCCGAATCACTAAATATACACCCAACTACCAACCCAAGTGCCCAAATTGCCACCAGGCAGCCGGAACCTTCTTCCATATGCTATGGGAATGTCCATATCTACAAGGATACTGGCAACAAATCCTACAATTCTTACACAACCAAATGGGCTCACCTGTCGGATTGGACCCTAAGGCATGTCTATTAGGGATCACGGAACACCTATCAATAGACAAATTTACAACAATATTCCTCAATGAAACACTATTCATGGCCAGAAAATTAATAGCCGAAACATGGATCCAAACAACACCACCAACCTTGGACTCATGGTAAGCCGCAGTTAATGCCACCCTGACATATAAAAAAATAACATACATCAACAGAGGCTGCCCCACCAAATATACCAAGATATGGGGCAGATGGGAACCTCGGCGCAGACATGTAACGACTAACCATCAAACAAAATAAATAAGCAACTAAGGTACAACCCGAAACTTGTAGGGGAAACAATATGGAACCACCTACTATCACATATACACTTAAATAAATACTAGGTTACAATAACAATATGGAACAATATAATGCCTAACAAAAGTATAACTGCCTACTAATAACCAGTACTTGAAATAGCTGACTATTAAAACCGAATCATCTGAATATGCTGTATTTAACCATTTTGCAACAATATGTATAATTAATGTAAATCTCTACCAACCGTGTATTGTTAAGTTATTGTTAAACCAATAAAAATACCTCCTCAAGAAGGGGATTTTAAAAAAAATATCCTGGTTCTGCTTATTCTGTAAATGGCTCTGTGTTAAGTGAATCCCTGTTGGAAAGGGATCTTGGAGTTTTGGTGGATAACAAACTTAAAGGTAGCAAGCAGTGCCAGGCGGCAACAGCCAGAGCCAGCATGGTATTGTCTTGTATAAAGAGAGGTATGGATTCAAGGGAGGAAAATGTTATTCTCCCTCTTTACAAAGCATGTGTACAAAAAGGACATCTTGGAAACGGAACTAAATTAATCAGGGGATTGGGGGAGACTGGATAAGTTACAATTAACTTTTTTTTATTTTTTAAAAAATTAACAATTTTTTTCCCCCTTCATAATTTTTTCTCCTTCCTCTGGATCAACAGTTAGGCAGAAAATGAGGACATTGCTAGATGGGTTTGACTGGATGAACGTATGTCTTTATTCAACCTCAAATACTATACTATACTGTACTATTATCAGAGTCTTTACATAATTTAGTAACATAATTTTAAGGATTGAATAAAGACATACGTTCATCTAGTCCAACTTTTATATCCTACCCATAATTTCATTCTAACAGTTACATAGTAATATAGTATTGGAGGGTGTATAAAGACATACGTCCATCTAGTCCAACCTTTATACCCTACCCATAATGTCTGTCTAACAGTTACATAGTAACATAGTATTGGAGGTTGTATAAAGACATATGTCCATCTAGTCCAACCTTTATACCCTACCCATAATGTCTGTATAACAGTTACATAATAATATAGTATTGGAGGTTGAATAAAGACAAATGCCCATCTAGTCCAACCTTTATACCTTGTCCATAATGTTTGTCTAACAGTTCCATAGTATTGGAGGTTGTTTAAAGACATACATCCATCTAGTCCAACCCTTATACCCTACCCATAATGTCTGTCTAACAGTTACATAGTAGCATAGCATTAAAGGTTGAATAAAGGCATACACCCATCTAGTCCAACCTTTTTATCCTACCCATAATGTCTAACAGTTACATAGTTACATAGTATTGGAGGTTGTATAAAGGAATACATCCATCTAGTCCAACCTTTATACTCTACCCATTATGTCTGTCTAACAGTTACATAGTAGCATAGCATTAAAGGTTGAATAAAGGTTTACGCCCATCTAGTTTGAGCTCTATATCCTACTCATAATGTCTAACAGTTACATACTAACATAGTATTGGTGGTTGTATAAAGGCATACCTCCATCTAGTCCAACCCTTATACCCTACCCACAATGTCTGTCTCACAGTTACATAGTAACATAGTATTGGAGGTTTAATAAAGTTTAATAAAGACATACGTCCATCTAGTCCATTCTTTATATCCTACCCATAATGTTTAACAGTTACATATTAACATAGCATTGGAGGTTGTATTAATAAATCCATCCATCCAGTCCAACCTTTATACCCTACCCATAATGTCTGTATAACAGTTACATAGTAACATAGTATTGGAGGTTGTATAAAGACATACGCCCATCTATTCCAATCTTTATACCCTACCCATAATGTCTGTCTAACAGTTACATAGTAGCATAGCATTAAAGGTTGAAAAAAGGCATTCGCCCATCTAGTCCAACCTTTTTATCCTATCCATAATGTCTAACAGTTACATAGTTACATAGTATTGGAGGTTGTATAAAGGAATACATCCATCTAGTCCAACCTTTATACCCTACCCCTAATGTCTGTCTAACAGTTACATAGTAACATAGTATTGGAGGTTGTATAAAGGCATACATCTATCTAGTCCAACTTTTATACCCTACCCATAATGTCTGTCTAACAGTTACATAGTAGCATAGCATTAAAGGTTAAATAAAGGCATACGCCCATCTAGTCCAAGCACTATATCCTACCCATAATGTCTAACAGTTACATACTAACATAGTATTGGAGGTTTAATAAAGACATACGTCCATCTAGTCCATTCTTTATACCCTACCCATAATGTTTAACAGTTACATATTAACAAAGTATTGGAGGTTGTATTAATAATTCCTTTCATCCAGTCCAACCTTTATACCTTACCCATAATGTTTGTATAACAGTTACATAGTAACATAGTATTGGAGGTTTAATAAAGACATACGCCCATCTAGTCCAACCTTTATTCCCTACCCATAATGTCTGTCTAACAGTTACATAGTAACATAGTATTGGTGGTTGTATAAAGACATACGTCCATTTAGTCCAACCTTTATACCCTACCCATAATGTCTGTATAACAGTTACATAGTAACATAGTATTGGAGGTTGTATAAAGGCATACGTCCATCTAGTACAACCTTTATACCCTACCCATAATGTCTGTATAACAGTTACATAGTTACATAGTATTGGAGGTTGTATAAAGACATATGTTCATCTAGTCCAACCTTTATGCCCTACCCATGACGTGATGTGACGTGACGTGACGTGACGTGTCTGTTCTAGGACCCGGTGTGAGCTGGATAAGAAAAGGACTTGCTTGTCCAAAGGATTATCCCGAAATCGATAAGGGCTCTCCTAGCACCAGTAACTGATTACGAAAGTGAGGAGACGCTGCTGTACTGAACTACTTACCACTGGATTCCAAGTTGCTCAGCGAGCCACGGACCTGCTACGTCCGGGGGACCAGTAGAATAGGACTGCCTCACTCTCCGATTACAACCAGAATGACGGTGCAGTATAATTGACTGTTTGTATTACCAGCTCCACCCGTCCTGAACATTAGTTGATATAGTGAGCGCACACTTACGAGACTTTCTGTTGTACATCATTTTACGTTTTGTGGCTCCTACACTCGTGGTTTAGGGCTTCCTTTCATCCAGTCCAACCTTTATACCTTACCCATAATGTTTGTATAACAGTTACATAGTAACATAGTATTGGAGGTTTAATAAAGACATACGCCCATCTAGTCCAACCTTTATTCCCTACCCATAATGTCTGTCTAACAGTTACATAGTAACATAGTATTGGTGGTTGTATAAAGACATACGTCCATTTAGTCCAACCTTTATACCCTACCCATAATGTCTGTATAACAGTTACATAGTAACATAGTATTGGAGGTTGTATAAAGAAATACGTCCATCTAGTCCAACCTTTATACCCTACCCATTATGTCTGTATAACAGTTACATAGTATTGGAGGTTGTATAAAGACATACGTCCATCTAGTCCAACCTTTATACCCTACCCATAATGTCTGTATAACAGTTACATAGTAACATAGTATTGGAGGTTGTATAAAGGCATACGTCCATCTAGTACAACCTTTATACCCTACCCATAATGTCTGTATAACAGTTACATAGTTACATAGTATTGGAGGTTTTATAAGACATTGTTCATCTAGTCCAACCTTTATGCCCTACCCATGACGTGATGTGACTGACGTGACGTGACGTGTCTGTTCTAGGACCCGTGTGAGCTGGATAGAAAAACTTGCTTGTCCAAAGGATTATCCCAAATCGATAAGGGCTCTCCTAGCACCAGTAACTGATTACGAAAGTGAGGAGACGCTGCGTACTGAACTACTTACCACTGGATTCCAGTTGCTCAGCGAGCCACGGACCTGCTACGTCCGGGGGACCAGTAGAATAGGACTGCCTCACTCTCCATTACAACCAGAATGACGGTTCCGTATAATTGACCTGGTTTTGGTATTACCAGCTCCACCCGTCCTGAACATTAGTTGATATAGTGTGCGCACACTTACGAGACTTTCTGTTGTACATCATTTTACGTTTTGTGGCTCCTACACTCGTGGTTTAGGGCTACACTTTCTCTGGCTTTTTGGTTACACAGCCCATATTTGATATTCCCACATACGGTTATGGTGGATATTGTATTTTATTCATTGTACCTGTAGGTGGGGTACCTGCATATTATTCCATTCAGGGGTTTACTATTTATGTATATTTATTGTGGCTGGCCAGCCATATCATTCTCTATAAGAGATTTATATATTTTTTGTATTTTAAGATATTGTGTATTAAATTTATATTTTAGAGATATTAGTTTTTATTCCTTGTGCCACTAGCAGGATACTACCTGTATCTTTTATAATGTTAGTAGTAATGTCTGGAGGTTGGTATAAGATCCGTTCACCATTCCTATCTTCAGCTCACACCAACTTTTCGTACTGTCCCACATACTGTCTGCGTATAACGTAGTGCTATGACATCACGCTCAAAAATAGGAGTGGAGGTTGTTAATCCATGACATCATCACCATTGTCCCCAACCTTGATCATCCCCTTACCCATACTGTCTGTATAACAGTTACATAGTAACATAGTATTGGAGGTGATGTATAAGACAACGTCCATCTAGTCAAACTTTTAATCCCTACCCATACTGTCTGTTAGCAACAGTAAATAGTCACATAGGTATTAGGAGGTTGTATAAAGACATACGTCCATCTAGTCCAACCTTTATACCCTACACATAATGTCTGTATAACAGTTACATAGTAACATAGTATTGGTGGTTGTATAAAGACATATGCCCATCTAGTCCAACCTTTATACCCTATCTATAATGTCTATATAACAGTTACATAGTAACATAGTATTGGAGGATGTATAAAGACATACGTCCATCTAGTCCAACCTTTATACCCTACACATAATGTCTAACAGTTAAGGTAGCCATACATATATCCGATATTACTTAACTGACGAGTGCTCACGCAACTTTCAATCGATCCTGCCGGAACCGCCTCTCCCGTTCTTCTATGCGACCGACATGCGGTTAATCTAATCCAAACGTTGACTTATCCTGCGCCCGTCTCAGCCTCAACCTCGACAATGTCTGAGGCATGCGCAAGAGAGTCCTCCCCCTTCCTTCTCCCTCCCTCTCCCTCCTGTTTTCTTCTTCCTCCCCCTAGCGCAAAACCCCTTGGTGATATTATATTGGTCCATCCAATACTATGTTACTATCTAACTGTTATACAGACATTATGGGTAGGGTATAAAGATTGGACTAGATGGATGTATGTCTTTATACAACCTCCAATACTATGTTACTATCTAACTGTTATACAGACATTATGGGTAGGGTATAAAGATTGGACTAGATGGACGCATGTCTTTATACAACCCCCAATACTATGTTACTATGTAACTGTTATACAGACATTATGGGTAGGGTATAAAGGTTGGACTAGATGGACGTATATCTTTATACAACCTCCAATACTATGTTACTATGTAACTGTTATACAGACATTATGGGTAGGGTATAAAGGTTGGACTAGATGGACATATGTCTTTATACAACCTCCAATACTATGTTACTATGTAACTGTTATACAGACATTATGGGTAGGGTATAAAGGTTGAACTAGATGGACGTATGTCTTTATACAACCTCCAATACTCTGTTACAGAGCATTATGGTGAGAGGACATATTTTGCAGAGCCCCTGACCAGTGTGTGAGTTTGCTGATTTTCCCACTGTGAGAGCTTTTTTTTGGGCGTGGCATAGCCTCCAGGAGCCCTGGGAAGCCTCCCAGCAGAGATCCAGTGCCTGGGCCTTCCACCTCGGTCCCCAGTGCTAGGAAAAAACTTGAGCCTTGGGATCAGGGGTTTGCAGAGGCCTTTTTGGGTAGAGATCTTTAAGAACTGGGTTTCTACTTTTCTTGGGCTTTGGATGAACGGTGGCTTGGTCTGCGTGTTCCTCATTGTCCACTTCCCTCCTATGGGATGGGAGCCCTGAAAGTGATGAGGAAGTGGAAAATGGGAGTTGAAGAAATTAGGTCCTCACCTAGGAGAGACATCGATAAGAGGATCTTGTCTTCTTACTTCTATGAACCACTCGCCTTAAAAGATTGCCCAGACATTGTTTTGAGAACAGGGCTCTCTTTAGTTACTTCCTCGAGGGTTCCCCCCAAGTTTAGGGATGTTGTCTGGTGAGAGGCAATCTGAAGTGCAGGAACTCCAATGATCGTAAATGTCCTAGAGAGGGGTGCGATGGTCTTGATGAGACTATGGACCATTTCCTACTTGATTGTCCTTTTAACATAGAAGTTTACAAAAAGGTGTCCAGAGAATTGGTTATCCCCTGCCTTTCAGGTATGTCCTACCAGGGGTGGGCTTATGGGGTGTCTCAACGCCATGAGGGTCTTGCTTTAACCACTTTTTTTCTAGTTAGTGCAGTAGTTAAGTACTACACATGGAGTGCACGGAGTTTACTTACAGTTATGCAGAAAGTCGTTTCCTGTGAGGAGGTGGTTTCCATAATCACAAGGGATATAAGGGGTATTATATGTGGATACTGGAGTACATTCGCTTGTGTTCATTGCTGCTTTTACATATACGATTGTGGATATCTTCTATTCTCTTTCTCTACTAGGACTACAAATATGGACTTAGGTTACTTTTTAATTGTTCGATATATTGTCCTCCTGGCAAAGCTTATGTATGATTGTTAATTTGCTGTAAGGTGTGCCCTGTCTTTTCTAGGATGGTATCCTGTTATCACGCTGCCTATCTAGGTTTAGTACTCTAAAACTTTTTTTTCTCACTAAATAATAAAAACCATCATTTAAAACTGCATTTTGTGTTCAATTATGTTATCTTTGACTAATAGTTAACGGTTTTTGATGAGCAGAAACATTTAAGTGTGACAAACATGCAAAAGAATAAGAAATCAGGAAGGGGTCAAATAGTTTTTCACATCACTGTATATGAAGAAGTGTACCCCTTTGTAATGCACAATTGGTACTAGTAGCTTTTGCCCATATAAGTTATTTTATATTTCTGGCCCTGCTTTGATTTGTCTGCATATAAGTCACCAGCTTCGTATGGCCTTTATTTCATATATGTTACTGGGATGGCATGGCCGGGGGGGATTTATTGAAATGTCACTAGGGGGACATGACCCCTATGGTTGTATCATGCACCCTTAGTGTTTATCTTTTTTACGCTGAATGTTATAAAGCTGATATGATACTATAACTCTATGAACTCCCCCTTTTGACATACTAACTTACTGCTTTGAATAGAATACTATGTTGTAACATATATACTCTTGATGATACATTGGCTTATTATACTGGGCAGGTATTAGTTTTGCCCTTGTCCAAGATGGCGAGAGGTCCTTTCACTGTGGGCGGAAGAAAGGTACCTAGAGAGATGTTCTGAAGTCTCGCGAGATTATGCATGACGTCACTTCCTTTACTTCCAAAGCAGCCTGTTCTGGTGGGTATTTAAGGTGCGTGCAAATGGGTTTACATTTGCCGTTGAGAAAGTCCGACCATGCAGACGAAACGCGTCCGGTGTTTTTAATTAGCCCCAGTTCCTAACATCACTTTGGTATCTGGTTAGTGAGACCTTTAGTTTGATCAATGTAAGCTCTGCCACTGGGTAATGTAGCCCTACCCTGTCTATTTATATCAATCACTGTTTATTATTAGTGGTAGGTTTCTATGTATATACTCATTGGGTTAATATTTGAAGTGGTTATATCTCCTATGAGTGTGAATGTGTGTGGCTGTGACAGTATACCAGTATACTATGCTGTTATGATAATGTGCTGATATATACTTCATACCAACCTACAATATTGTTGATGATTATGATGTTGGGGTTTAACAGGGTGTGTTTTTAACTATTTTTTGTGCACTTTAATATATATCCCATAATCTGCATTAATAATATATACAGTAAAATAATATAATATGTAAAATATATAATCTGTAAAATAATATTTTACAGATATAATAGCAAATTTGGGTGTGCCCTCTTTTCCACGGCCTGTTTTTCTTGTTGAGAATCCATTACTTTAGTGGTTGGTGCACCCCATGTGATTATACTGTGCTAATTATAAGGTGATTAGTGCCTTGGTCACTCTGTTTCTATTACTATGTAACTGTTATACACACATTATGGGTAGGGTATAAAGGTTGGACTAGATGGACGTATGTCTTTATACAACCTCCAATACTATATTACTATGTAACTGTTATACAGACATTATGTGTAGGGTATAAAGGTTGGACTAGATGGACGTATGTCTTTATACAACCTCCAACACTATGTTACTATGTAACTGTTATCACATTATGGGTATGGGTATAAAGGTTGTGGACTAGGATGGACGTATTATACAACCTCCAACACTATGTTACTATGTAACTGTTATACAGACATTATGGGTAGGGTATAAAGGTTGGACTAGATGGACGTATGTCTTTATACAACCTCCAATACTATGTTACTATGTAACTGTTATACACGCATTATGGGTAGGGTATAAAGGTTGGACTAGATGGACGTATGTCTTTATACAACCTCCAACACTATGTTACTATGTAACTGTTATACACACATTATGGGTAGGGTATAAAGGTTGGACTAGATGGACGTATGTCTTTATACAACCTCCTATACTATGTTACTATGTAACTGTTATACAGACATTATGTGTAGGGTATAAAGGTTGGACTAGATGGACCTATGTCTTTATACAACCTCCAACACTATGTTACTATGTAACTGTTATACACACATTATGGGTAGGGTATAAAGGTTGGACTAGATGGACGTATGTCTTTATACAACCTCCAATACTATGTTACTATGTAACTGTTATACAGACATTATGGGTAGGGTATAAAGGTTGGACTAGATGGACGTATGTCTTTATACAACCTCCAATACTATATTACTATGTAACTGTTGTACAGACATTATGGGTAGGGTATAAAGGTTGGACTAGATGGATGTATGTCTTTATACATCCTCCAATACTATGTTACTATGTAACTGTTATACAGACATTATGGGTAGGGTATAAAGTTTGGACTAGATGGACGTATGTCTTTATATATATTGAAGTTTATTAACAGGCTACAAATATGCATAAACAATAAACTGAAACAAACAATACAATACATAGCATATTGGCTTTTGGGCATAAAAATAAAAAGTCTCTTTCCGAGAAGAAAGTCCAGTCCAAAGGAAATAAAAAGTCTTACAGCAGACAACAAATATAAAAACAATCTTAATTCAGATCTTTCTTAAAAAGTAACTAAAATCGATCTCCAATGAGATATAAAGTAAATTCAACTCTTACATCAGAGAAAAAAGAAACAAAATAAAACCGAGCCCGCCTACCTACACTCTAATATAACTAACCCTGTCACCTACCTACACAGATAGATGATGAGGGGATAGACAACCGTTCGCACTATCACGCAAATAACTTAAAGTATCTTACTGCAGAAAAAAGGAAAACGTAAGTTTGACTTGTTCAAGTTTATAAACCACATTTATTCCAACATCCATACAACGAGACAACAAGGAAACAAAATATTAAACCTAATATTACAACATATTAAAACTAACATTATAACATATTAAAACTAACATTATAACATATTAAACCTAACACGAAAAGAAACATCAAAACAAGAATCGTTTGGCTTCCGTAGAAACCTACTAAGGATACATTCTTCATTCTAATGCACTTAGACACTTGAGAGGGCAAAGTGTAAACTACTCACCCTGGAATGCATGAGCCCAGACATAAAAACACAAAGGGCCTAGGGCAAAAAAAAGGGCAAGTGATAAGACAGGAAAAACCACCACCAAGAAACATCAGGACCCCTCAAGGGGGCTCAAGGTACAGGCCTCTCCACAGAGTAGACCATCTCCCTTCACTCATCCTCTGTTTCTCCAGAGCCTTCACCTTAAACAGTTCCCTCAGGATGTTGGAAACCACCACCTCACAGGAAAGGACTTTATGCCTAATTGAAATTTGGCACCGTGCACTCCACGTGTAGAATTTTACTATTGTGCTAACTAGAAATAAGGTGCTTAACTCAATACTTGCATGCCTTTGAGACACCCCATAAGCCCACCCCTGGTATGACATACCTGAGAGGCAGGGGATAACCAACTTTCTGGACACCCTTTTGTAAACTTCTATGTTAAAAGGACAATTAAGCAGGAAGTGGTCCATCGTTTCCTCAAGACCACTGCAGCTCTCCCGGGGACACATTCGGTCATTGCGGCACCTACTTATCACATTGCCTCTTACATAGAGTTTTCCATGGAAGGAACGCCAAGCAATATCCCTAAACTTCGGGGGAACCCTGGGGGACACCACTAAAGAGAGCCCTATACTCAATATATTGCTTGGGCAGTCTTTTAAGACCAGCGGCTCATGGAAATAGGAAGACAAGACCCTCTGGTCGATGGCCCTCCTAGGTGAGGATCTAATTTCTTCCATTCCCACTTGCCACTTCCTCATGGCTTTCAGGGCTCCTGCCACATAGGAGGGGAGAGGACCTCGATGATTCCGCAGACTCTTTACCAAGCCGCCCTTCATCCAAGACCCAAGAAATGGAGTGACCCAGCTCTTAAAATCTCTACCCACAAAGGAGGCTTCTCTTCGAGGAGGTTTGCAAAGTTGTATTTAACAAACATGTTCACAAAGAACACGACAGGGTTGAGCATGCCCAACCCTCCCTCCTTCCTTTGCCGGTAGGCGACAGTCCTTTTGATTAGGTTCAGTTTGTTTCCCCATAAAAGCAGGAAAAACAAACTATTGATTCTTGCATAGTACTTCTCTGGCAAAAGGCACACAGTACTTACATACAGAAAAAGCGGGACCAGGTAAGTCTTGATCAATGAAACCCTTTCACTAAGAGTGTATGGTTCCCCTTCCACTGATCCACCCTGGAAGATGCAAGTTCCAACCTAGACACCCAATTTGTCTCAGCGAAATCGCCTTGGCCAAAAGTGATCCCTAAGAGCTTAATTTTGGGGGAAGGCTCAGGGAAGATTCCCGGGAGGTTAAAGGCAGGCTCGCCTTCTTTTCCCATCCAGAAAGCTTCACATTTGTTCCTGTTGATGAGGGAACCTGAAGCCTCAGAATACTCTTGTACCAGTTCGGCCACCTCGACCGCCTCGTCGGAGCTCGAGACTACCAGAGTAATGTCATCCGCATAGGCAGCTACCTTCAAGGAAACTCCCGGAGAGACAGGTACCCCCCGCAGCACGCTGCCATCAAACCTCTTGATTAGAGGATCTATGGCGAAAGCGTAAAGCAGAGGGCTGAGCGGGCAACCCTGCCTGACCCCAGAAGAGACCCTAAAAGGTTCCCCCAACCAGCCATTCACAAAGGGAATGCTTTCAGCGCCTTCATACAAAACCATGAGCCAATTGATGAAACCCTCAGGAACACCGTATCTTCCAAGGACACTCCAGAGATACTTGTGATTCACTCTATCAAAGGCCTTAGACTGGTCCAGTGACAAAAGGTATTTTCCCCACTCACAAGACCTGCAACGCATTAGGGCCTCCCGGACCCCCAATACTGCGGAAAAGGTGGATCTACCCTTAACCGTGCAGTGCTGCGAGGGAGAAAGCACCAGGTGTGCTACCTCAAAGAGGCGATTGAACAATACTTTTGCCAAGATTTTCCTATCCGTATTGAGTAAAGCGATGGGGCGCCAGTTCTCAATATAGGAAGAATCTAACCCTTTTGACAGCAGAATCAAAGCAGAACGCCTCATGGAGGGTGGAAGGAGACCCTCAGAAAGGCAGTCCGAAAAAACCTCCACAAGACTAGGGGCCAGGACATCACAAAAGGCCTTGTAGAACTCCGCCGTGAGCCCATCGGGCCCAGGGGATTTCTTAACAGCAAGGCCTTCTATGGCTGCCCCCACCTCCTCCACAGTGATATCCCCTGTCAAAGAATCCCAAGGAACATCAGATCTTGTCTGAACAGGAGTCTGCTCCAAAAAGTTGGACATGCTGGCCTGGCTGAGCTCTTTCTCAGACAAGAGGTCAGCATAAAAGCTCTTAACAACCGACAGGATACCTGCTGGAGATGTCTCCAGGGTCCCATCACTCCCCCGCAAACCGCTAATCGATTTGCGAGCGATGGAGTCCCTGCAACTCTGATAGGGATCGGGAGAATGGTGTGACCCATAATTCCTCTCAAAGTTCAGGGAGGCCAGCCGGTCATACTGGAACCTCCTCATCTGAGACTTTACCCTGGTGATCTCCCCAAAGTCACCACAATCAGACACCAGCCTATCCAACTTCCTCTTAAGTTTTAGATAGGCATGATATTTACTCTGTACCTTATCAATCGCTAGGCCTCGAAAGAGTCGTGCGGTCCTCTTTTTAGTGATCTCCCACCATTCCGTCCTACTGCGGCAGACATCCTTCAGGGACTCCTGATCCTGAAAGAAGGCCAAAAAAGTCTGTTTAGTACATTCCTCATCAAGGATGGTCGAATTGAGGTGCCAGAAACCCTTACCTCTCGAGGGGGCCTTTGGAATATTCAAGGACATGACCACCAAACAGTGATCTGAGAACTCTACAACCTTCACCTCAAAACCTATCTATCCTACTACTACTACTACCTCTATGAAAAGTGTAACCCGTGAGGCCTGGAGATTGGCAAATGTGCACATCTACCAGACCTGCCTCTCTAACTAAGCCATTCAAAAATACGCTGTCGTACCCCAACCTGCCAGCCTGGCCTCTCCTGTCCATTGGCCTAGCGATGGTGTTAAAATCCCCACCAAACACTACAGGCTGGGCCGTAAAAAGAAAGGGCTTTATTCTGGTAAACAATTCCTTCCTCTCGGCCTTCGTCTGAGGGCCATAAAAATGTATTAGCCGCAGAGGCGAACTGTTCACCAGAACATCCATAAGCATGCAGCGTCCCATCTCGATTTCAATCACCCGTTTGACTGTTACCATATCTGTTATAAAAAGAACAGCCACTCCACTGTAAGGCTCGGCGGCAAGAGACCAAAAGGACGGTCCACAGGACCAGTCCCCCTTGGCGCGATGGATCTCAGCCAAGGTGGTGAGCCGGGTCTCCTGCAAAAAGAAAATGTCTGCCTCAATTCGGGAGAGAGAAAATAACGCCATGCTACGTGCACTTACAGACTTGATGGAGGCAACATTAATTGTTGCACATCTTATTGGAGGGGGCACAGCCATTTACAAGGTGAATGAAGTTATGGGGGGTTTTCATTTACCCTTCTTTACCCTCCTCCCCTCATCATCGGACCCTTCCCTCTTAGCTGAGAGGCCGGATGGCAACTGCTCAGCCTCCTGATTGTCTATAAAAATTAAATCACTGGAAGAAGAGGTTTCTCTAGCTAATTCTCTCTCTAGCCTCGCTATTTCTTCCTCCAGACTGTCCTCTCCTAACACAGAGTAAGGATTTTTAAGCGCAATTTGGGAATGGGCTTGTTCCTCTTGCTCCTCCCACTTCCCACCAAACTCCATCCCCCCTTCTCGACAGTGGAGGACCTTCAGACTCTGGAAGCAGAGTTACCAACTGGGTGAGATATTTGGGCAAGAGCCCCCCTTGACTTGGATCTGGTAACCCTGGCTTCGGGCTTATAAATAGGTCCAGAAATGAGCTTGGGTTTGGGTGACCCTGATATATTTTTGGTCATCTCTGCTCTGGGAGCTTCCTGTGGAGTCACAGTGACAGGCTCCGCAGGCATGGTGGTATTCTCTTTGACCCCAGAGCAATGCGAAGGGGACACTTCTCCAGCGTCCACTGCTTCCCCAGCAACTGCTACAACCTCAGAGCTCACCTCCTCGGAGACTACCATCTCCTCCGCAAACTCTTGCGCAACTTGCTGCCAAGAGACGGGGCAAGAGGTGTAAGTGTGCCCCATCTCACCGCAGAGGTTGCAACAGACACTGTTAGGGCAGTCTTTCGCATTGTGCCCCAGCTCAAGGCATAGGGCACACTTCAGTTTGTCACAATACATTGAAAGATGACGAAACGACCCGCACTTCCAGCACTGACGCGGCTGGCCCGGGTAGAAGCATTGTATCCTATCCCTGCCGATAAAGGCAGAATTCGGGATGTGCTGGGTAACGTTACGGACTGTGTTCAGTTTAACGCTGCACTTCCAACCACCATCCCAAATTCCACTGTCATCAAGGTTTTTAAACAGGTCGCTTTGGACGGAGCCGTATCTCCCAAGCCAGGTGCGGAGGTCTGAGGGCGGAATGCTCTCATTAAAGACCTTTATGGTCACTCTCACGACACCCGGCCGGGAAACCGCCACCACCCGAAAGCCAATCCACCAAGCAGGATCCCTGTCATACTTTTTCCAAAACTCATCCAGACCTTGGGGGGACACAAAGCTGATGACAAACTCCCCCGGACTGGGCCCAGAAATAAAGGCAAAGATGTCCACCGCCTCAAACCCAACCCGGAGGAGTCTGTCAATCACCTGCTGCCTATCCGGAGAAGGGCCCTCCCCCACCCACTTCAAGTTCACCACATTCCTCCTACCGCCACCGCCACTGTACATGTTACCATACACAGATGTTTGTGCATTAGCAGGAACAGTCCTCCGTGTAGCAGAATGAGTGGCTCTGGCAGCGAACGCGTACGATGTAGGTTTGGTCCCTGCAGATGAAACTGGAGGCTGCTTAGCAGAAACAGATTGAACCTTTGTACAACTGGGACCAGATGATCCAGCAGATCTTACAGGGGGGACAGACACAGACTGGACAGGGGGAGCCTTGGACACAGACACTGGGGCTGACACAGAGGGAGATTGGGAGACAGACACAGCAGGAGCAGGGGAAAGGGAAACAGGTGCTGGGCCAGCAGGGACCGGGTGATCCCACTTACCACCTATTGGTGGACCCTCCATCCCGCTGGCCTCAGGCTCTGCCGCCATCTCTCCGGATGCTGGGGGGGATCGATCACCCAGAGCTTCCGCCATCTCCAGCTTAGGAACCAAGATTTTAGATTCCCCTAAACTTGCCACCGCTTTCTTCCCAATAGAAACTTGCTTGGGGACTTTAACTGTAGGGCAAACGTCTTTGCTGATCTCTTCCTCTACCAAGATGGCCGCCAGGACTTGCTTGGGACCAGCTGAAATAACTTCCTGCTTCCCTGACCTTCTCTTCTCCTTAGCTTCCTCAGATGCAGTGCTAATAGCAGGATCTGTGCTGATTGGTCCACTGCGAGATCCATCTCCTTCCTGAACCACAGCCTCTGAAACACCAGAACCAGCTGACACAGCCTTTGGATCCAAAATGGCCGCTGCAGGTACTTTCCTCTCACTGCCCTGAAACTTAAAGATTGCCTCTTTACATATGGGAACTGTATCTGCACGTTCCTTACCAGCCATACTGACAGACTCTTCTCCTTTCTGGGCAGGTTTGGCAGTCACGGAGGAGCATGGAGAACTGGTAGCTGCAGGTGTGATGTCACTGGCACTAACAGGATCCAAGATGGCCGCCGAACCACATGTTCCAGCCATGTTTGGTGTGGTAGACTCCAGGCACTTGGAGTTAGTGGAATTAAAGGGGTTTGCACTGCATGGTTGGAAAACAAATTTGGAAACCACAACTTTC
Organism: Hymenochirus boettgeri; assembly: GCA_019447015.1. NCBI lineage: Eukaryota > Metazoa > Chordata > Amphibia > Anura > Pipidae > Hymenochirus > Hymenochirus boettgeri. The sequence goes on from CM033475.1 coordinate 231,009,411, forward strand.
TTTCCTTTCTTGTGCTTTTCCCCTATTTTCCTCCTCTTTGCCAGATTCTCATCCATGGAGAATTCCAGTTCCTGCTCTTTTATGGGAGATTCCAGACATTTTATTTCTTTCAGCAAACCGGGGGATTTAGGATCTTCCACAGCCCAGTCCATTTCTTTCTCCTTGTCTTTTTGTCCAGGTGTTACTGATGGGGAAACTGGTGACCGAGACCTCCCTTCAGAGGCCCCAGGCACCTCCACCCCTGCCTGCACCGACACTGGGGAGACCTGAAATGAACAGCATGGCTGGGCCTTAGCTGTATTCCCCCTGCATTTGCTCTCCTTCTCTGACTGGAAACGATCCCTCAGGGTATAAGCCTCCCGCATAGGACCAATTTCCTCTCCCAAGGCCTGCTCCTCCTTGGTAAGCAGCTCAAATCTCTTTTCCATGGCAGAAATTATAGCTTGAGTCTTGGGATTGGATGTAGAAACATCCCCAGCACAAAGATCTTTTTTTTTTGTTTAATTCTTACTTCAAGTGATCTTAACTTTTCTTTTATAGCTACATATCTCTAGGCCGTTTGCCAGGGCCACCGCAAATCCCGGATCCCCAGGCTCAAGGTGTTTTTTTGGCCCAGGATTAGCAGCAGAAGGCCCAGGCTCCGGACCAGGGCTCTTGGAGGCCATAGTAGGCCCAGAACAGTGAACCAAAAACGGATATTCAAGTAAGCACTTGTTGGAGCTCAGGAGCACACAATAACACAACCTTCCACCTCCAATACTATGTTACTATGTAACTGTTATACAGACATTATGGGTAGGGTATAAAGGTTGGACTAGATGGACGTATGTCTTTATACAACCTCCAATACTATGTTACTATGTAACTGTTATACAGACATTATGGGTAGAGTATAAAAGGTTGGACTAGATGGACGTATGTCTTATACAACCTCCAATACTATTTTACTATGTAACTGTTATACAGACATTATGGGTAGGAGTAAAGGTTGGACTAGATGGAGTTGTCTTTATACAACCTCCAATACTATGTTACTATGTAACTGTTATACAGACATTATGGGTAGGGTATAAAGGTTGGACTAGATGGACTATGTCTTTATACAACCTCCAATACTATGTTACTATGAAATGTTATACAGACATTATGGGAGGTGGGTATAAAGGTTGGACTAGATGGAGTTATGTCTTTATACAACCTCCCATACTATGTTACTTGTAACTGTTATACAGACATTATGGGTTAGGTATAAAGGTTGGACTAGATGGATATATGTCTTTATAAAACCTCCAATACATATGTTACTATGTAAATGTTATACAGACATTATGGGTAGGTATAAAGGTTGGACTAGATGGATTTTTTTTATACAACCTCCAATACTATGTTACTATGTAACTGTTATACAGACATTATGGGTAGGGTATAAAGGTTGGACTAGATGGACGTATGTCTTTATACAACCTCCAATACTATGTTACTATGTAACTGTTATACAGACATTATGGGTAGAGTATAAAGGTTGGACTAGATGGATATATGTCTTTATACAACCTCCAATACTATGTTACTATGTAACTGTTATACAGACATTATGGGTAGAGTATAAAGGTTGGACTAGATGGATATATGTCTTTATACAACCTCCAATACTATGTTACTATGTAACTGTTATACAGACATTATGGGTAGAGTATAAAGGTTGGACTAGATGGATTTATGTCTTTATACAACCTCCAATACTATGTTACTATGTAACTGTTATACAGACATTATGGGTAGGGTATAAAGGTTGTACTAGATGGACGTATGTCTTTATACAACCTCCAATACAATGTTACTATGTAACTGTTATATAGACATTATGGGTAGGGTATAAAGGTTGGACTAGATGGACGTTTGTTTTTATACAACCTCCAATACTATGTTACTGTGTAACTGTTATACAGACATTATGGGTAGGGTATAAAGGTTGGACTAGATGGACGTATGTCTTTATACAACCTCCAATACTATGTTACTGTGTAACTGTTATTAAATTATCGCGATTGTGAGGAAAGTTAGTTTTTGAATAAGTTCTGGTTGTATGTAAGTGTTCCCCAGACCATTTCCCAGGTCCTTGTATAATTTACACTAACATACTATTGCTATTTATACCTTCAATTTGATCTGAACTTTCAGATTTTTTTTCTCCCAATGATTTCTGTGGGTTTGTTTTCAAAGTCTCAAACTTTTCAAAAATGGAAAAAAACTTGCCTGTTCTGAACATCTCTTTCCATGAACAGTTTTTGGCTCTAGTGGCCCTTCCGTTTATTCTTATTGCACTGAATATCAAAACAGGGTAAGAGCTGACAAGACTCCTGAACATGTCATTGATAAAAGATTCTCATTCCAAGCACTTGTTGTTTGGAGGATCCATAGGAAGACCTTCAGTGCACAGGCACGTCACATTGTCCTGTCCTCATCTCACTCCCATTCTGAGCATCAGAAAGCCACCAGGACACTTCTTTCTCCTCCCCAGACCCACACAGCCACCTCTGTCATGCCTCTTACCAAGGTCTCTCCATCCTCCATTATCCAAATCAGCAGGTAAGAAAGCCCCCTACTGTGTATGGGCATTGGGACATGTAGGAGCTGGGCTGATTGACCGGAAACTCATCACCAGAAGGTGGTTTACTCTATCTATCTACCGTATATACTCGAGTATAAGCTGAGGTTTTCAGGCTTTAAAATCAGCCTGAAAATCCGACCTCGGCTTATACTCGGGTCACAGTAAATAATTGTGAATTCTCCGGCTGCCAATCGCTATGTACAAGCTAACTTACATTAGAAGCAAGTTTTCCGCCTGGCACTCCGCGCTGATCTGCAGGATGAAGTCCACACGCGACACCTGTCTCACTTACTGCCCGGTGTTGAGTAGTGATGTTACTACTCAGCACCAGACAGTGAGACAGGCATTGCATATGGGCATTATCCTGCAGATCAGCATGGAGTGCCAGGTGGAACACTTGCTTCTAATGTAAGTTAGCTTGTACATAGCGATCGGCAACCAGATTGTGAGGAAAGAATTCACAATTATTTACTGTGACCCGAGTACTTACCTTTCTTACTTACCTCACTGAACTTGGGGGCCTCTCCTGGGGGGTGCTGTAATAATGTTTTCTTACTTTTTGAGGTAAAAATAGGTACCTCAGCTGATACTCGGGTTGGTTTATACTCAAGTATATACGGTAATCTATCTCACCACCCATACCGAACCACACGTTACCCACACCAAACCACACACACTACCTACACACACTACCTATACCTGCTACCCAAACCAAACCTAATACATGCAATGAATCACACCAAAAAACACCCGTTACCCACACTGACTCACACCAAAGCACACCTGCTACCCACACCAAACCACTCCAGCTACACACAATTAACCACACTCACTACAAACCCCATCCGCTACCCACACCAAACCACTCCAACTACGCACAATTAACCACATTCACTACAAACCCCACCCACTACCCATACCAAACCACTCCTGCTACAGACAATGAACCACTCACTACAAACCCCACCCACTACCCATACCAAACCACTCCTGCTACAGACAATGAACCACACTCACTACAAACCCCACCCACTACCCATACCAAACCACTCCTGCTACAGACAATGAACCACTCACTACAAACCCCAATACCCATACAAAAACCACTCCTGCTACAGACAATGACACACACTCACTACAAACCCCACCCACTACCCATACCAAAACCACTCCTGCTACAGACATGAACCACACTCACTACAAACCCCACCCACTACCCATACCAAACATCCTCTACAGACAATGAACCACTCACTACAAACCCCACCCACTACCCATACCAAACCACTCCTGCTACAGACAATGAACCACACTCACTACAAACCCCACCCACTACCCATACCAAACCACTCCTGCTACAGACAATGAACCCCCGTTCACCTTACATCGCTGCAAATGCAAAAAAACCCATTTAAGATAAAATTTTATTTAACCCATTGGGATTGATGGTATCCAAAGTCAATTTCAATGCTGCACGTTGCAATGTAAATATAATGATAAACACGGTGTATTTAATGTAAAGTCATTTAATATAAAAATCAGGGGATCATACACTTTAAGTAAAATTCATTTTAATTATAATGCAAAGCAGATAATAAACGAACGTGAATTCCAGTGGTGAACATCAATCCAGACCAAGATAAACCATGGAGATATTTTACTATAACGTACTGCAATAAAGACAGGAAATAGAAATACAATAGGGATTCAAACAGCTAAATAATAAAAAGGAAAAATGTTTATAAAATCTAAAATCCTGGCAAATTGTACTATAACCAGCTACTGATTAACAGGTTCTTTATTCTGAAGTGGATTTCACAAGATCCATCAGAGTTTGGACTTTGCAGATTTCTGACTTTTTTTTTTGATTTTTCCGAACTAATAAATCAATAATTACTGAACGATCGAGAATTTTCAAATTGAAAAATTGTGAAATTTCTAGAAATCTTGGAAATACAATGCCAAATACTAATGCCAAAACAGGAAGCACGTGAAGTTTCCGGTACTGGATGGTGTTTTTTATAAAGATTTTGGATATTGATACGTGTTCCCTGGACCATTTCCCAGGTCCCCGAGCCTTTTACAGTAAGTTACCATTGCTATTTAGACCTTCATTTTAGGAGAAACTCTCACATTTTTTTAACTCCGCTTGCGGATTTTCAAAATTTCTGATTTTTTCGAAAAAAAACCCCAAACTTGCAACCAGAATGGTTTTCAGTGGATTCGGCCATCTTTAGTTCTGATGTAAAATAAAGGGGACCGAAAGTATCCGGTGACCAATAAAAAACAGACGAATCTGCACAGGTAAAGTGAACATCAACATGATACACTGCAATATAAAATAATGAACAGAATCCTGATTTGACTTTAGGAGTGAAAGGGTTAATGTAAAGACTTGTAAACCAACCTTTTGCCTGTTTAACTGACCCTGCATGTTTAATTGCTCAATGGAGATATTTGTTCCATTATGCAAAGCACTCCTGGTGGACATATATCCATAGAGTGCAAGCCAATAGAAAAGGATACAAAGACACCAATGCTTGTCAAGGAAGAGTTTGCTGTGCTGCTTTATATGAAATGTGTATTATGGAGGTTACAGATCCTGGAGCAGAGGAAGATTGGGCAAATGGGCAAATGCTCCCCATACCACTCTTTGCTACAATAATTGGGCCATGGGCATTGGTGTGATGTCACTCCACACGACCACAGAGGGTTTGACAGGCTTGCTAAATACCCTGCCATATCCTGTATGGTTTGCTATATTGCCCAATCAAGTTATTTCAGGGTATCAAATAGTTTAACACAGAGTTCATTAATTTTATAGTGTAGGTCTATCAAGTGTGACCATTTCCCTCCTCCGGGGCAGGCTGTCTGGGATGTTCAGCAGGGCCCCATCATGGGATGGGTAAAGCTTGGAGATTGGCATTAAGGCCACTTGAAATCAATGGGGTACAAACGTGGGTTCACAGTGACATCATACCTAGGAAAAAGTACATTTATGAGATCATCTTTATTTTTAAAGCAACAATGTAGTCAATGTGATGGAGACAACCATGAAAAGACCTTGATGGACACCAAAACCTCCACTGGTGCACTTAAACGTGAGATCCATTTTCAAATTAGGAACATCAACAGAACTGCTGCCCAGATCACAGATACTTTTAGTAGCACAGCCACGGATGGCCACTTTGCTGTTTAAAGTTCCTATGGATAAAATGTATTGAAAGATTAGTATTCTGTAACATAACAGTCTCTTAAAAAATACTAATTATTTAACAGTTTAAACTCTATTTTTTGTAAGAAGGATGGTGGAAAGGGTCAGGCATAAAACACCAGGTGATACCTTTTGAGGCCAGAATCTTTAAAGGAGAACTTTACATAAAGTAGAGTTGATCCAGGGAAATTTCCGATTGCCACTTGGAGTCAGGAAGGAATTTTTTCCCCCTTCATAAATTTGGTGTTTTTTTTTTGCCTTCCTCTGGATCAACAGTTAGGCAGGAAATGAGGATATTGCTAGATGGGTTGGACTGGATGGACGTATGTCTTTATTTAACCTCAAATACTATACTATACTATACTAACTAAAATCTCCAGACTAGATTGTTCCAATAAACAGAACACAGTCACGAACATACAACAAGCTGCGTCTCACCTCTCCATTTGCTGTGGCTGTGATTTCTGAAATTAACCTGTGGGTACTAGGGGTCAGCTCCCATAATCCACCTCAGCTGGGTAAACCCCCAGCTAAGTGTCTGTGTACAGGCACATGCTCTGTATTGCTCAACATATCAAAACAAGGAGGTTGCAGCCTTGCTGACAGCCAATCAGTTAACAGCACAGGGATCCTCCTTCTCTCACAGAACAGAGATTTCAGTTTTTTATTTTTTAACCCATTCAATGCTCCTGTCCTAACAATGATATAATACTTTACACTGTAATCTTTACAGTGTAATTTCATAGATAGCATGGATGTAAGAAGCAGAATATAAACATAAGCCTGGGGAATGGGACCTGCAAATTGTACATTTACTATGCAAAAAGCAGAGCCCATACCTCTAGCCTAACAGAGAATATAAGTGAAATACTAGAACATATAGGAACTTTATCTTTTTCTAAGCACATAATGGGGGGGTTTAGTCTGGGGATTCAAACTTGTGGCCTTCTGAAATATTTTCTAAATATGGTGCCTCACCAGGTACACCACTGAATAAGCAGATATTCCACATTTAGAATCTTTGTTTTGCTAGGAATAAAAAAAATGCCACCAGATGTCTCCACACTAATATGGAAGTCCCAGAATAGGCTTTGAAAGATTCTTGTTACCCTGCAGTCAACTACCAGGGAGCAGGGGGGCAACCACAGGGGGCCAGGGAGCCTAGAGGACCCCATCTTATTATTTTTGCTATGACAAGTATAGCCTCCTCCCTGAAAACCACTGTGGATGAAGCATGGATAGGGGCCCCATCATAGCTTTGCTGGGGGCCCAATGATTCATAGTTACAGTGCTGCCTACAGTTTATTATCCAGCAAATCACACTGACTGGTCTAAGGTAACAAACAGCTTTCAAAGTCTTATCAGGGATTCCATATTAATGTATGGACATCTGTATAGACAATACTCTGTACATAGAGACGGTGAATACTGGGGTCAGTTACAGAATCTATTACTTATCAGGGATTCCATATCGGTGTATAGACATCTGTATAGAAAATACTCTGTACATAGAGACAGTGAATACTGGGGTCAGTTACAGAATCTATTACTTATCAGGGATTCTATATTGGTATATAGACATCTGTATAGAAAATACTCTGTACATAGAGACAGTGAATACTGGGGTCAGTTACAGATCTATTACTTATCGGATTCCATATCGGTGTATAGACATCTGTATAGAAAATACTCTGTACATAGAGACAGTGAATACTGGGTCAGTTTACAGAATCTATTACTTATCAGGGATTCCATATCGGTGTATAGACATCTGTATAGAAAATACTCTGTACATAAGACAGTGAATACTGGGGTCAGTTACAAATCTATTACTTATCAGGGATTCCATATGGTGTATAGACATCTGTATAGAAAATACTCTGTACATAGAACAGTGATATGGGTCAGTTACAGATCTATTACTTATCAGGGATTCCATATGTGTATAGACATCTGTATAGAAAATACTCTGTACATAGAGACAGTGAATACTGGGTCAGTTACAGAATCTATTACTTATCAGGGATTCCATATGGTGTATAGACATCTGTATAGAAAATACTCTGTACATAGAGACAGTGAATACTGGGGTCGTTACAGAATCTATTACTTATCAGGGATTCCATATCGGTGTATAGACATCTGTATAGAAATACTCTGTACATAGAGACAGTGAATACTGGTTCAGTTACAATCTATTACTTATCAGGGATTCATATTGGTGTATAGACATCTGTATAGAAAATACTCTGTACATAGAGACGTGAATACTGGGGTCATTTACAAAATCTATTACTATCAGGGATTCCATATGGTGTATAGACATCTGTATAGAAAATACTCTGTACATAGAGACAGTGAATACTGGGTCAGTTACAGAATCTATTACTTATCAGGGATTCCATATGGTGTATAGATCTGTATAGAAAATACTCTGTACATAGAGACAGTGAATACTGGGGTCAGTTACAAATCTATTACTTATCAGGATTCATTGTGTATAGACATCTGTATAGAAAATACTCTGTACATAGAGACGTGAATACTGGGGTCATTACAGAATCTATTACTTATCAGGTTTCCATATTGGTATAGACATCTGTATAGAAAATACTCTGTACATAGAGACGGTGAATACTGGGGTCAGTTACAGAATCTATTACTTATCAGGGATTCCATATCGGTGTATAGACATCTGTATGAAAATACCTCTGTACATAGAACGTGAATACTGGGTCAGTTACAGAATCTATTACTTATCAGGGATTCCATATCGGTGTATAAGATCTGTATAGAAAATACTCTGTAAATAGAGACGGTGAATACTGGGTCAGTTACAAATCTATTACTTATCAGGGATTCCATATCGGTGTATAGACCTTGTATAGAAAATATCCTGTACATAGAGACAGTGAATACTGGGTCAGTTACAGAATCATTACTTATCAGGGATTCCATATCGGTGTATAGACATCTGTATAGAAAATACTCTGTACATAGACGTGAATACTGGGGTCAGTTACAGAATCTATTACTTATCAGGGATTCCATATCGGTGTATAGACATCTGTATAGAAAATACTCTGTACATAGAGACAGTGAATACTGGGGTCAGTTACAGAATCTATTACTTATCAGGGATTCCATATCGGTGTATAGACATCTGTATAGAAAACACTCTGTACATAGAGACAGTGAATACTGGGGTCAGTTACAGAATCTATTACTTATCAGGGATTCCATATCGGTGTATAGACATCTGTATATAAATAAACTCTGTACATAGAGACAGTGAATACTGGGGTCAGTTACAGAATCTATTACTTATCAGGATTCCATATCGGTGTATAGACATCTGTTAGAAAATACTCGTCAATAGAGACGTGAATACTGGGGTCAGTTACAGAATCTATACTTATCAGGGATTCCATATCGGTGTATAGACACGTTATAAAATACTCTGTACATAGAACGTGAATACTGGTCAGTTTACAGAATCTATTACTTATCAGGATTCCATACGGTGTATAGACATCTGTATAGAAAATACTCTTACATAGAGACATGAATACTGGGGTCAGTTCGAATCTATTACTTATCAGGGATTCCATATCGGTGTATAGACTCTGTATAGAAAATACTCTGTACATAGAGACGTGAATACTGGGGTCAGTTACAATCTATTACTTTCAGGATTCCATATCGGTGTAGACATCTGTATAGAAAATACTCTTAATAAGACATTGAATATGGGGTAGTTACAGAATCTATTACTTATCAGGGATCCATATCGGTGTATAGACATCTGTATAGAAAATACTCTGTACATGAGACGTGAATTTTGGTGGTCCGTTACAGAATCTATTACTTATCAGGGATTCCATATCGGTGTATAGACATCTGTATAGAAAATACTCTGTACATGGAGACAGTAAATACTGGGATCATTTACAGAATCTATTACTTATCAGGGATTCCATATTTGTGTATAGACATCTGTATAGAAAATATTCTGTACATAGAGACAGTGAATACTGGGTCAGTTACAGAATCTATTACTTATCAGGGATTCCATATCGGTGTATAGACAACTGTATAGAAAAGACTCTGTACATAGAGACGGTGAATACTGGGGTCAGTTACAGAATCTTACTTATCAGGGATTCCATATCGGTGTATAGACATCTGTATAGAAAATACTCTGTACATAGAGACAGTGAATACTGGGTCAGTTACAGAATCTATTACTTATCAGGGATTCCATATCGGTGTATAGACATCTGTATAGAAAATACTATGTACATAGTGACAGTGAATACTGGGGTCAATTACAGAATCTATTAATTATCAGGGATTCCATATTGGTGTAAAGACATCTGTATAGAAAATACTCTGCACATAGAGACAGTGAATACTGGGGTCAGTTACAGAATCTATTACTTATCAGTGATTCCATATTGGTGTATAGACAACTGTATAGAAAATACTCTGTACATAGAGACAGTGAATACTGATTCAGTTACAGAATCTATTACTTATCAGGGATTCCATATCGGTGTATAGACATCTGTATAGAAAATACTCTGTACATAGAGACAGTGAATACTGGGGTCAGTTACAGAATCTATTAATTATCAGGGATTCCATTTCGGTGTATAGATATCTGTATAGAAAATACTCTGTACATAGAGACAGTGAATACTGGGGTCAGTTACAGAATCTATTACTTATCAGGGATTCCATATTGGTGTATAGACCATCTATATAGAAAATACTCTGTACATAGAGACGGTGAGTACTGGGGTCAGTTACAGAATCTATTACTTATCAGGGATTCCATATCGGTGTATAGACATCTGTATAGAAAATACTCTGTACATAGAGATGGTGAATACTGGGGTCAGTTACAGAATCTATTACTTATCGGGGATTCCATATCGGTGTATAGACATCTGTATAGAAAATACTCTGTACATAGAGACGGTGAGTACTGGGGTCAGTTACAGAATCTATTACTTATCAGGCATTCCATATCGGTGTATAGACATCTGTATAGAAAATACTCTGTACATAGAGACAGTGAAAACTGGGTCAGTTACAGAATCTATTACTTATCAGTGATTCCATATTGGTGTATAGACATCTGTATAGAAAATACTCTGTACATAGAGACAGTGAATACTGGTGTCAGTTACAGAATCTATTACTTATCGGTGTATAGACATCTGTATAGAAAATACTCTGTACATAGAGACAATGAATACTGGGTCAGTTACAGAATCTATTACTTATCAGGGATTCCATATCGGTGTATAGACATCTGTATAGAAAATACTCTGTACATAGAGACAGTGAATACTGGGGTCAGTTACAGAATCTATTACTTATCAGGGACTCCATATTGGTATATAGACATCTGTATAGAAAATACTGTGTACATAGAGACAGTGAACACTGGGGTCAGTTACAGAATCTATTACTTATCTGGGATTCCATATCGGTGTATAGACATCTGTATAGAAAATACTCTGTACATAGAGACAGTGAATACTGGGTCAGTTACAGAATCTATTACTTATCAGGGATTCCATATTGGTGTATAGACATCTGGATAGAAAATACTCTGTACATAGAGACGGTGAATACTGGGGTCAGTTACAGAATCTATTACTTATCAGGGATTCCATATTGGTGTATAGACATCTGGATAGAAAATACTCTATACATAGAGACGGTGAATACTGGGGTCAGTTACAGAATCTATTACTTATCAGGGATTCCATATTGGTGTATAGACATCTGGATAGAAAATACTCTGTACATAGAGACGGTGAATACTGGGGTCAGTTACAGAATCTATTACTTATCAGGGATTCCATATTGGTGTATAGACATCTGGATAGAAAATACTCTGTACATAGAGACGGTGAATACTGGGTCAGTTACAGAATCTATTACTTATCAGGGATTCCATATCGATGTATAGACATCTGTATAGAAAATACTCTGTACATAGAGACGGTGAATACTGGGTCAGTTACAGAATCTATTACTTATCAGGGATTCCATATCGATTTATAGACATCTGTATAGAAAATACTCTGACCCCAGTATTCACAGTCTCTATGTACAGTTACAGAATCTATTACTTATCAGGGATTCCATATCAGTGTATAGACATCTGTATAGAAAATACTCTGTACATAGAGACGGTGAATACTGGGTCAGTTACAGAATCTATTACTTATCAGGGATTCCATATCGATGTATAGACATCTGTATAGAAAATACTCTGTACATAGAGACGGTGAATACTGGGTCAGTTACAGAATCTATTACTTATCAGGGATTCCAACAGAGAGATAAGTAATGATTCTGGTCATTACCGTAACTTCTCTATGTACAGAGTATTTTCTATACAGATGTCTATACACCAATATGGAATCCCTGATAAGTAATAGATTCTGTAACTGACCAGTATTCACTGTCTTATGTAACAGTATTTTCTATACAGATGTTTATACACCGATATGGAATCCTGATAAGTAATAGATCTGTAACTGACCCAGTATTCACGTCTCTATGTACAGAGTATTTATACAGATGTCTATACACCGATATGAATCCTGATAAGTATAGATTCTGTAACTGACCCCAGTATTCACCGTCTCTCATGTACAGAGTATTTTCTATACAGTGTCTATACACCATATGGAATCCCTGATAAGTAATAGTTCTGTAACTGACCCCAGTATTCACTGTCTCTATGTACAGAGTATTTCTATACAGATGTCTATACACAGATATGGAATCCTGATAATAATAGATCTGTAACTGACCCCATATTCACTGTCTCTATGTACAGAGTATTTTCTAACAGATGTCTATACACGATATGGAATCCTGATAAGTAATAGATTCTGTAACTACCCAGTATTCACGTCTCTATGTACAGAGTATCTATAAGATGCTATACACCGATATGGAATCCCTGATAAAGTAATAGATTCTGTAACTGACCCAGTATTCACCGTCTCTATGTACGAGTATTTTCTATACAGATGTCTATACACCGATATGGAATCCCTGATAAGTAATAGATTCGTAACTGACCCAGTATTCACCGTCTCTATGTACAGAGTATTTTCTATACAGATGTCTTACACCATATGGAATCCTGATAAGTAATAGATTCTGTAACTGACCCAGTATTACCGTCTCTATGTACAGAGTATTTCTATACAGATGTCTATACACCGATATGGAATCCCTGATAAGTAATAGATTATGTAACTGATCCAGTATTCACCGTCTCTATGTACAGAGTATTTTCTATACAGATGTCTATACACCGATATGGAATCCCTGAAAAGTAATAGATTCTGTAACTCCCCAGTATTCACTGTCTCTATGTACAGATATTTTCTATACAGATGTCTATACACCGATATGGAATCCTGATAAGTATAGATTCTGTAACTGACCAGTATTCACCGTCTCTATGTACGAGTATTTTCTATACAGATGTCTATACACCATATGGAATCCCTGATAAGTATAGATTCTGTAACTGACCCAGTATTCACCGTCTCTATGTACAGAGTTTTTCTATACAGTGTCTATACACCGAATAGGAATCCCTGATAAGTAATAGATTCTGTAACTGACCCAGTATTCACTGTCTCTATGTACAGAGTATTTCTATACCGAGTCTATACACCGATATGGAATCCCTGATAAGTAAGATTTGTAACTGACCCCCGTATTCACTTCTCTATGTACAGAGTATTTTCTATACAGTGTCTATACACCGATATGATCCCTGAAAGTAATAGATTCTGTAACTGACCCATATTCACTGTCTCTATGTACAGAGTATTTTCTACAGATGTCTATACCAATATGGAATCCCTGATAAGTAATAGATTCTGTAACTGACCCCAGTATTCACTGTCTCTATGTACAGAGTATTTTCTATACAGATGTCTATACACCGATATGGAATCCCTGATAATAGATTCTGTAACTGACCCCAGTATTCACTGTCTCTATGTACAGAGTATTTTCTATACAGATGTCTATACACCGATATGGAATCCCTGATAAGTAATAGATTCTGTAACTGACCCCAGTATTCACTGTCTCTATGTACAGAGTATTTTCTATACAGATGTCTATACACCAATAGGCAACACTCTCGTCAGGTGAGTTCAGCAGAAGGGTTGGACCCGAACTAGCGAATCAACCAACACCCCACGGTGCCTTAAGCTGGGGGTTGGGATCCAATCTGGTGAATCAACAAACACCCCACAGGTGCATTCGGCCAGGGTTTAGGATCTGATCTAGCAAATCAACCAACATCCTTCAGGTGCTTTAGGCTAAGGGTTGGGATCCGATCTGGCAAATCAACCAACAACCTTCAGGTGCATTTGGTTAGGGGTTGGGATCCGATTAAGCGAATCAACCAACACCCGACAGGTGCAGTCAGATGGAGGATGGGATCCGACCTGGCAAATCAACCAACACCCCTAAGGTGAATTAAGAAAGGTGTTAGGATCTGATCTATTGAATTAACCAACACCTCACAGGTGCATTCGGCCAGGGTTTGGGATCCGATCTAGCAAATCAACCAACACCCTTCAAGTGCTTTCGGCAAAATCAAGCAAAATCAAGCGAATCAAGCAACACTCTTCAGGTGAATTCAGCAGAAGGGTTGGACCTGAACTAGTGAATCAACCAACACCCCACAGGTGCCTTAAGCTGGGGTTGGGATCCAATCTGGTGAATCAACGAACCCCCCACAGGTGCATTCGGCCAGGGTTTGGGATCTGATCTAGCAAATCAACCAACACCCTTCAGGTGCTTTAGGCTAAGGGTTGGATCCGATCTGCGAATCAAGCAACACTCTTCAGGTGAGTTCAGCAGAGGGGTTGGGACCCGAATTAGCGAATCAACCAACACTGCACAGGTGCCTTAAGTTGGGGGTTGCGACCAATCTGGGGAACCAACAACACCTCACAGGTGTATTCGACCAGAGTTTGGGATCTGATCTAGCAAATCAACTTGAAGAAAAAAGGTTTAGGCTTCAAGTTCGGAAAGGGTTTTTCACTGTGAGAACTGTAAGCTAAGGAACTGTATTCCAGTGGACGTTGTTATGGCAGGTTCATTGGTCAGTTTCAAAAAAAATGATGAGTTTCTGCAAACAAGGAATGTTACAAGTTACTGGTATTGATTCATATTAGAGTTGGAGGAATTTTTTCCCCCTTCATAAATTTGGTGGGTTTTTTTGCCTTCCTCTGCATCAACAGTTAGGCAGGAAATGAGGATATTGCTAGATGGTTGGACTGGATGGACGTATGTCTTTATTCAACCTCAAATACTATACTATACTATACTATACTATACCGTTCAGATGCTTTCGACCAAGGGTTGGGATCCGATCTAGCGAATCAAGCACACCCTTCAGGTGAGTTCAGCAAAGGGGTTGGTATCCGAACTAGCGAATCAACCAACACTCCACAGTTGTCGTCTCAGCCAGGGGTTGGGATCCGATCTAGCGAATCAACCAAAAACCTTCAGTTGCGTTTGGCCCTGGGTTGGGATCCGATCCAGCGAATCACAACGAACAACATTTAGTTGCGTTTGGCCCGGGTTGGGATGCGAACTAGCAAATCAACCACACCCCAGAGCTGCATTCAGACAGAGGATGGAATCCGATCGCGCATATCAACCAACACCACTAAGGTAATTCAGCCAGGGGTTGGGATCCAATCTAGTGATCACAAACACCCTTCAGGAGCTTTCAGCCAAGGGTTGGGATCCATTTTGGCAAATCAGCAACACTCTTCAGGGTGTTTCAGAAGTGGTTGGGATTCGAACAAGCGAATCAACCAACAACCTTCAGGTGCGTTTGGTCAGGGTTGGTCTCCGATCAAGCGAATCAACCAATACCCGACAGGTGTCATTTAGACGAATCATGGGATCCATCTGGCAACAACCAACACCCACATGTGCATTCGGTAAGGGGTTGGTATCTGATCTGGTGAATTAACCAACATCCCTCAGGTGAAATAAGCCAGGGTGTAAGGTTCCAATCTGGGTAATCAACCAACAACCTTCAGGTTCGTTCAGTCAGGGGTTGGGATCTGATTAGTGAATCAACCAACACCCCACAGGTGCATTCAGATGGAGGATGTGGCAAATCAACCAACATCCCTCAGGAGAATTAAGCAGGGGGTTAGGGTCTGATCTAGGCAAGGGGTTGGGATCCAATCTAGTGAATCAACCAACATCCTTCAGGTGCTTTCCTCCAGGGGTTGGGATCTGATCTGTCGAATCAACCAACCCTCTTTAGTGTGTTCAACAAAGGGGTTGAGATCCGAACTAGCGAATCAACCAACACACCAGTTGCATTCAGCCGGGGGTTGGGATCTGATCTGGCGAATCAGCTAAAACCATACGTGTGTTCGGCCAGGGGTTGGGATCCGAACTAGCAAATCATTCAAACGGGGGTTGGGTTCATCTCCATATAATAAAATGCCCCCATATTATAAATGACACACACACCCATATAATAAAATGTTGGGGGATTCCCAAATCAGCTGCTCGAGGATTGCCGGAAGACTGTATGTTCAGGGGTCCCACAGTATGAAACTGGGCCCCCCTCCCGGGTCATTACAAGGACCATTGTGGCCCTGATAATGGCCCTTTGGGACATAAGGGGTCCTGCAGCTCAAACTGGGACCCACTTCCAAGCACTTATAAGTGCCTTTGTGGGGGTCCTACAGCTCGAAACCAGGACACCTCCCCCCCTTCCTAAAAAGGAACTTTTCAGGTCTCGGCGTCTTCTTGTCGGCAACAACCAACTCCTCTGATGTCGCCAACATTGGGCCATGTCACTGCGGCCGCCAGTGACACCACCGACCGGCGACATCAGCATCGCTGGTGTTGCTGACCTTTTGATACAAAGTCTTCTATCTTCTGCCATCAGCTGCAATGATTTCTGAGCTTTCTGCTTGCAATCATATGATAACACATTAAAGGATAAGTGCACTGTAAATCAAGTTATGTTTCTTTGGAAGCTGCAGCTTTAAAAATACCGTTGCCATATTTTTTTTACCTATGCCCCTCCAGACCTAGCTTTGTGCCTTGAAAGTTGCTGACATCTTGTTACTGGTTTGCTGAATGTTAAGCTCCACCCCTCTGAGATTTCCTCTGCTTTCTCCTGCTTGAGCCTCAAACAGTAATGCTTGTTAGTTCTGTGCACATGCACGTGCACGGAACTCACAGGCATTACTGTTTGAGGCTCAAGCAGGAGAGTGCACGGAACTCACAGGCATTACTGTTTGAGGCTCAAGCAGGAGAAGCAGAGGAAATCTCAGAGGGGAAAATCTCAGTTTGAATAATTGAGTTCATCCGAACTCATAAAGTTCGGGTTCGAGTTGGGTTTTGTGTCCATCTCTACTCCTCACCTACTCTTAAGTTCTAACTGGAGAGTTGGATGAAAGGAAGAAAGAGGCAGGGATAGTGATCTCATGGCTGCTAGTCTCAGGGGCCACTGTTATAAAGTCTGGGCAGCTTTACCTGGCATTTTAAAATTGTTTCTCCTCAGTACTTTTAGCTGAGCTCATCCTCCCCCCTCCTTCCTTCACCTTCGTTCATTTGCAACATTGTTTCTAAGTAGAGGTAGCTGAGTTCAGGCTCTCTACTTACAACAATTTTGCAAATTGCAGCAGCAGAACAAGGAGAGCAGATCTAAAACGGCAATCATAAGCTCGGGATGCTAGGGAGAACACTGGGTGCCCTGTTTAACATAGACACCCTAGCACTTTCCCTAGGTGGCTTATGCCTAAAATCGACCCTGGCCCCATAGCAAAATTTTGGAGCCCCCAACCTTCAATTAATTTTTTTTATATGGCGAAGAACAGAGAGAGAGTTTAATATCTCCTGCACCCTTCATTCAAATGTCATAACCTGTTGATCTGACAGTATTTGGCAAATATACAAAAAACAGAAGCCGGTGCACATTAATTAATTGCTTATATTTTACTTTACTATCGTATTGCTACTTA
Organism: Hymenochirus boettgeri; assembly: GCA_019447015.1. NCBI lineage: Eukaryota > Metazoa > Chordata > Amphibia > Anura > Pipidae > Hymenochirus > Hymenochirus boettgeri. The sequence goes on from CM033475.1 coordinate 231,027,307, forward strand.
AAAAGCCTGCCCTTCTCTCTGGATAAATTGAAGCAATTAGTTCAATAACTTTTCCAAATTATTTTAAGCCCAGCAACCACTTCACGGTTTGCATTATTCTGCTGGGTCCTAACTTTAACCTTTTTTACCTTCTTAGGAGACGTAATTCTCAAACTTGTCTTTATATCAGTACCTATTTTTATGAGATGAAAGTCCCTGCTGCTCTTTGGTCTTGCTTTCTTGGGACTAACTCTCCAGCTCTAAGTACTTGAAATCATGACCCACTGTGGGTGAGTACACATTTCCAAGGGTTGGTCAAACCCCCAATGCAACAAGCAATATATTATATATAGAAATAGGATAGTATACATCCGCACAGAGTGAAACTAGTGACCAAATTTATTCAATAGATACAAAAGAATAGAAGCCTAGTGCAAATCAAATTAATTTGCTTACATTTTACGTTACCATTGTATTGCGACTTAAAAAGCTGTCCAGCTGACAGTATTTGGCAAATATCTACAACGGTTGTGGGCCAAAAATGGCCAACAATAATGCTGCCAAAACTGCCACTTGCAACATGGTTGGTCATTCCAGACGGAAAACTTCCATTAGTTGGTATTGGCTTCTGTTACTCTAAAAAAGGGAGCAAACACAATTGGCCCCATGTATGGTGCATCGCCAACCCGCTTGATTCGCCAGATCGGATCCCAACCCTTAGCCTAAAGCACCTGAAGGATGTTGGTTGATTTGCTAGATCAGATCCTAAACCCTGGCCGAATGCACAAATAGCAACAATTTGTCATAAAAGAACAGATAGGAATATATCTAAAAGCTGACATCTTTCATCCTAGGAACACTATACAAGTCTGCCATACAACCAATTTTTGAGGGTACCGAGGATAGTCAGCGGGAAGCCACATGTAAACGCAGACTGGAAGAAATTAGTTCTAAGATTGTTAGAAAACGCAAACTTAAGAAAGCAATGGCAATTGAAAGGGAGTCACTCTTAAAGAAAAAGGAGAGAGCACAGGAAGCTGGTACAGAGAATACCTTTCGTCACTACTTACAATATTACTCTAACCAATAGGCGATCCTGAAAAATCACTGGAAATATTACAAGATGCCGGATTATGGAAAACTTTTTTCTGAACCCACTCTGTTATCCTACAAAGGGCATCGAACTTAAGTACCCACCTCGTCAAAACAGATATGGTACCTCCCTTGAGAACTAAACAGCTATTCTTAGGTACACCCCAACAAGGACATTCCCATGCAGAAACTGTGGCATTTGCAACTCTATCATAAGAGGAAATCAGTATACCATCCAAGTAGGGGAACAAGATAAATCTAAAGATTTTGCCATTGTAACCACGAAAGGTGTAGTATATCTGATTAAATGTCCATATGGAAAAGGGTACGTGGGCAAAACAAAGAGGAAGTTAAACCAGTATGGGGAATATAGAGATGTATATCTAAATATGATGGTATGTTTTCAAGGTATGAGACACCATTAAGTAAACATTTCATACAAATGAAACATTAAGTCTCCCAAATGAGAGTGGCAAGTATTAGATTATTAAAGAACATGTCAAGGAGGGGCTTCAATAATATGCTCCTTAAGCGAGTGGATCGATAAACTAATACTTGGTGCCTGAATGAGGATTCAGGTCTTAATAGCTTCTTATAGTTTGAGTTGTTGTATCTTTCTGTATAACAAAGGTAACTCGCTACACTGTATAAACAGATAGAAATATTGTTTGTCTATAAGTAACATTATGTAGATTGTTAAAAAATATTTAAACAAAGTGTAATGGATACAATGATATCCTTTTCTAATTTTAAAGGTAATGATGTTGCCACCTAGTGGTTAATAATGGTATACCAGAATGGTATTACAAGGCATGGATCGTAAAAAGAAAAAAACACGATTCTACATTTTAAATAATTGTTTTTATTCTTACACATTGTATATATGCACTTTTTCTTTATTTATTCACAGCCACAGGTAAAAACATCCGCCAGCCACCCACCAAGAAGGTTTTGATTTTCTGATACCAAATTTTTATGTGTTGACAATATTGGACACTATATGTAACATTGGACTTTGTATACATGGACAGCTGATTAATATATAGTCATCACTGCACTTTTAGGTTGCACTAATCCCTCTACTGGATGAGGAGGGAGGAGTTAGTTTGACCAATGGTCTATTTAAGGTGAAGGGGCACTTTGTGTGAGTTATACCTGATGAAGGAGACATAGTGCCTCCGAAACGTTGTTCATTTGTGTGATATATAACACGTTTAAACTGAGGATAAGGTGTGCGCTTCCATTTCAAACGCTTGTGGTATTAGATCTAGACAGATGCCTTAGCTACATAGGAATTATAAAACTTACTGCAAACGAGAATGCTGGGATTTGGTGTTTTCAGACACGTAAAAGGTCACAAGTTAAACACGCCTGCTCTATACCATTAGGCTGTATTATATCTAGGACACATGCCTTTGCCACGCAATAAATAAGATATTTTGCATGTCCCCACCCATTTCTTTAGTGAGAAATATGTGTTTATATGTTAGATTATTAAGGCATATCTATTATAATACATGATTCTATGAGGTACCTTCTGTTATAAAGGCTCTATTTCATTTTATTTCTGTGTGGAGCTTTTAACTCCTCTATCCACACCTCTCCCTAACATGTATATTCATCATTATCCTGTGCTCCCAAGTCCTAACCACATAGGTTAGTTTAAACGTTGTGTGGTAAATACTAATAAATATGAACATTGCATGTTAATCAATACTGTATATGATTTAAGGTGGCTATACATATATCTGATTTTACTTATCCAACCAAGTGCTCATGCAATATTTTTGATCTTGCCAAACCACTTTCCCATTTTTCTATGCCGCCGACAGGCGGTTCTTGCATGATCGGTCTAATGTCGCGGACACTCGGTCAGGAAAGTAAATCGTATATATATATGGGCTGCTTTTGATTGCCCAAAGGTGCTCTTTAGATTGCCTGGTCAGTTCTCAGACCTGCAGGTTTATTCCACATAGACCCTCTATATTCTAGCTGGCAGGTAGTATAGGTAAGGGAGGATATGAGTGTGGTTTTGTTCTTTAATATGATCGATTATTTGGTTTTTTTTAGGCCTTCAGACTAATTTTATTATTGCCCCCCTGGATGTTTCCTGATGTTCCTGTGGAGCACTGCAACTACATATAGCAAAACATACACACATAATTTCCACTGTGCACCAACGGCACACTTTTGCTAGTACAATATATATAATAAAGAAACCAAGCCTAAATAGAGGTGGGGGGGTTCGACACCACAACTGTCTGCCATGTACAATGCTATTTTGACACCTTACCCTGGGCATTCCTATAACACCTCTTAGCCACTAGGCGATTACCCCTTAACAAACTGGCTGTGATTGCTAATGTACAAGTCATTCTGAATTGAGAAAGCCAGTCGGATGACTAGTGAAACGTCTTCAACAACTAAACTTCAGTCCGTTGATCTATTGAATACAACATATATACTCTGACTTAAAGGTTTTAAATGCCTTTTTCTTCCTTTCCTTTGCCTCTTTACATCAGTATTTAGCCACATGGCATGGATTTATTTTTTTACATTTATTTCCCAAGGGTATAAATTTAGATGTGTGTTAAATCCCCTTAAGTCCACTTCTGTTCAGTACCTTTACCTGATAATACATTATCCCAGTTGACATTCTGAAGTGCTAATTTTAACCTGGGAAAATTTGCCTTCCCGAAATTAAAAGTCTTTGTTAACCCCACACTTTCCTTTCGATAACAAAGTCCAAACAACACTATTTCATGGTCACTATTCCCTAAGCCTCCAGTTACCTTTATATCTTATGCGTTCCATGATGTTAATATATTACCAGATCCAACAGAGCTTCTTTTCTAGTAGGAACTTCAACCACCTGTGGAGAAATTATCCTGCAGCAAATTCAGGAACTCATTGCCTTTTTCTGTGATGGCAGTTCCACCACCACCAATCAATGTCAGGGTAATTAAAGTCCCCCATAATGAGCACACTCCCCAAACTTGCAGCCCTGCCAACTGCATATGAAGCTGACTCACTTCCTCTCTCTAGCATTTGGCGGCTTATAGCAGACACAACAATGACTTACCCCCTTTCTTGTTGCCTAATCCCACCCATATTGCCAGTTTATCTCTTCTTTTAAATTTGGCTTCAATTCTTTTTTAACATGAATACTACCTCCTCCCCATTCCTTTTTTCTCGGTATTGCCTAAACAAAGCATATCCTTCTAAATTTACAGCCCGTCATGAGAACCACGTTTCTCTTATCTTCTATACCTATTCCATCATACTTTTCATTCAAAGCCATAATTTTCCAATTCACCCATTTTGTCAGCCAGGCTTCTCGCCATTTGCAAAACACACACTTAAAGGAAGTGTTCTCTCAGAAAGCGCCATATTTTACAAACTTCAGTATAATAACTCCCCTGTGCCCCAGCCCCAGATCCCTTTCTTTGTGAAAAAATTCTGCTTGTAGCCTCTGCAATCAGCTAGTAAAGTTCTGTTCGTTTTTGGTGGGAGTGTCCTTCACTCTGCACTGCTTGTTGTCTATCTGCTGAACTGACATGTTGCAACCCCTCCCCTTTTTCACGTGCACTTTTTTTTGCTGAATCAGAGTTGTGCTGGCCACACAGGGAGAGGGATATCTATACAGCTCTCTACTGAACTTAGGGATCACTGACAGACAACTTACACCTCACTTAGTATTGAATAATGCCATAAAAAATATGTATTATTAAAGGAATAGTTCATGATGAAAACAAGTTATATTAATAGAATAAATAAATTAAACAAATATCATATCTCTTACCTGTTTCTGTGTGTGTGATGCTCTGTTCCCTAGTAATGTTCCCCGTCTATAAGTTCTCCCGTTGTAGCTTCTGAATGTGTCTCTCTGCCGCCCCTTGGCATTTTGTGACTACGGTGTGTCCCTGGCGCATGCGCATTGAGAGGCCACTGTGGTCGTGATTCAGTGCCCTCTCTTAGCGTGCACCGAGGACCGCGCTGGTGAGTTATGTGCATACTATGTATGAGGAAGAGACAGCCTACGAAGGATTAGGCGCGTAACTATTACCCCTGCCACCCCGCGACCGGGGGGGGATGGGGTGTTTGAGGCGAGGGCATTAGGGCCTTGGCCGGTTAAGAAGCTGTCTCCACTAGAAGTCCCTATAATTCCCTATCTATCTATCTATCTATCTATCTATCTATCTATCTATCTATCTATCTATCTATCTATCTATCTAACTCTGCTATCTATCTATCTACTATCTAACTCTGCTATCTATCTATCTATCTATCTATCTACCTATCTAACTCTGCTATCTATACTATCTAACTCTGCTATCTATCTAACTCTGCTATCTATCTATCTATCTATCTATCTATCTATCTATCTATCTATCTATCTATCTATCTATCTATCTATCTATCTATCTAACTCTGCTATCTATCTATCTATCTAACTCTGCTATCTATCTATCTATCTAACTCTGCTATCTATCTATCCATCCATCCATCCATCCATCCATCCATCCATCCATCCATCCATCCCCATCCATCCATCCATCCATCCATCCATCCATCCATCCACGCACCCACCCATCTATCTATCTATCTATCTATCTATCTATCTATCTATCATCTATCTATCTAACTCTGCTATCTATCTATCTATCTATCTCTATCTATCTATCTATCTATCTATCTATCTATTCTATCTAACTCTGCTATCTATCTATCTATCTATCTATCTATCTATCTATCTATCTATCTATCTATCTATCTATCTATCTATCTATCTATCTATCTATCTATCTATCTCTCTAACTCTGCTATCTATCTATCTATCACGGCCACTGAGCAACTTAGTAAAGATAAATCTGTATGGCAGATCCCAGCAGTGACCTGGAGAATTATAGGGACCTTCCAGTGGAGACAGCTTCCTAACCGCCAAGGCCCTAATGCCCTCGCCTCAAACCCCCCCCCCCGGTCGCGGGGGTGGCAGGGGTAATAGTTACCGCATAAGGATCACCACTCCTTCGTAGGCTGCCTGTTCCTCATAGTTATGCCTGGCATACCTCTACCAGGGCGCAGCGCGCGCACATACCTCTACCAGCGCGATCCTTGGTGCACGCTAGAGAGGTCACTGAATCACGACTAAGTGGCCTCTCATGCGCATGCGCCAGGGACGCACCGTAGTCGCAAAATTGCAGAGGGGCAGAGAGATACATTAGAAGCTACAACGGGGAACTTATACCGGGGAACATTACTAGGGAACAGAGCACCACACACAGAAACAGTAAGAGATATGAAATCTGCTTAATTTATGTATTCTATTAATACTAACTTGTTTTCCTCAATGAACTATTCCTTTAATACACATGCCTCCCTACCCCCTTTGCTAGCCCCATCCCCTTTCCACCCACCACTAGCATATCTACACCCTGCTTTCCTCCTTGGCTATCTATACCTGAGACTCTAATACCCACACCCTCCCCAACCTGATGATGAAACTGCTAGCATTCAACAAGTTGTTCCTATAAATTGGTCTTCTATAGAATCTAGTGACAAGTTGCTGCTGTTTTATTTCTATTAGCACATCCAAAAACTGTAAGAATTTTGTGAGGTTTCTGCGTGAATTTAATAGTTGCCACTGGCTTCCAACATTATTTTTTTTTTAACAACTCCAAGGGACACTTCCATAAATTAAAATATACACATATCCAAAGAGGAATAGATGAAATGGGGGACAGGTATAATCTAAACTACATCAAGGGGAAGCAAAATAAAAAGGAAGTGAAAGGGAATGCATAAAGTTGGACAGAAAGTAAATGCACACGGAAGAGTGAACACGGAGAAAGAGGAGGAATGAGGAAATGGAAACTGAAATGGAGATAAAAAAAGAACTGAATTGAAATGTGATAAAATTAAAAAAATAAGCGACAGGAAGGAGAGGATATAAATGAGTAACAATAGAAACTTCAAAGAGATAGACAAAAGGGAAGAGATCATGCAGAAGGACTGAGGGGGTAATAAAGGACATTATGGAAGGACAATAGTGCAGGTTTGTGGGAAAGTGTGTAATTATAATCCATCTGGAAAGTTACAAATACCTGACACATCCCCCATATGCAGTTGGGGATCGGTTGGCGATGCACCATACATGGGGCCAATTGTGTTTGCTCCCTTTTCTTAGAGTAACAGAACCAATACCAACTAATGGAAGTTTTCCGTCTGGAATGACCAACCCATGTTGCAAGTGGCAGTAGTTTGGCAGCATTATTGTTGGCCATTTTTGGCCCTCACACCGTGTAGATATTTGCCAAATACTGTCACTGACAGCTTTTTAAGTCGCAATACAATGGTAACGTAAAATGTAAGCAAATTAATTTGATTTGGCACTAGGCTTCTATTCTTTTGTATCTATTGAATAAATGGTCACTAGTTTCACTCTGTGCGGATGTATACTATCCTATTTCTATATATAATATATTGCTTGTTGCATTGGGGGTTTGACCAACCCTCTTGGAAATGTGTACTCCACCCACAGTGGGTCATGTATTCAAGTACTTAAGCCTGGAGAGTTAGTCCCAAGAAAGCAAGCCAAAGAGCAGCAGGGACTTCATCTCATAAAAGATAGGTACTGATATAAAGACAAGTTTGAGAATTACGTCTCCTAAGAAGTAAAAAAGGTTAAAAGTTAGGACCCAGCAGAAAATGCAAACCGTGAAGTGGTTTCTTGGGCTTAAAATAATTTGGAAAAGTTATTGAACTAATTGCTTCAATTTATCCAGAGAGAAGGGCAGGCTTTTAAGTAGCAATACGATAGTAAAGTAAATATAAGCAAATTAATTAATGTGCACCAGGCTTCTGTTTTTTGTATTTTGCCAATACTGTCAGATCCACAGGTTATGACATTTGAATGAAGGGTGCAGGAGATATAAACTCTCTCTCTGTTCTTCGCCATAATAAAAAATTAATTGAAGGTTGGGGGCTCCAAAATTTTGCTATGGGGCCAGGGTCGATTTTAGGCATAACCACCTAGAAAGTGCTAGGGTGTCTATGTTAAAACAGGGCACCCAGTGTTCTCCCTAGCATCCCTGTCACTTTAGATTGCCGTTTTAGATCTGCTCTCCTTGTTCTGCTGCTGCAATTTGCAAAATTGTTGTAAGTAGAGAGCCTGAACTCAGCTACCTCTACTTAGAAACAATGTTGCAAATGACTGAAGGTGAAGGAAGGAGGGGGGAGGATGAGCTCAGCTAAAAGTACTGAGAGAACAATTTTAAAATCCAGGTAAAAGCTGCCCAGACTTTATAACAGTGGCCCCTAAGACTAGCAGCCATGAGATCACTATCCCTGCCTCTTTCTTCCTTCCCATCCAACTCTCCAGTTAGAACTTAGAGTAGGTGAGGAGTAGAGATGGACACAAAACCCAACTCGAACCCGAACTTTATGAGTTCGGATGAACTCAATTATTCAAACTGAGATTTTCCCCTCTGAGATTTCCTCTGCTTTCTCCTGCTTGAGCCTCAAACGTATGCCTGTGAGTTCCGTGCACTCTCCTGCTTGAGCCTCAAACAGTAATGCCTGTGAGTTCCGTGCACGGGCATGTGCACAGAACTAACAAGCATTACTGTTTGAGGCTCAAGCAGGAGAAAGCAGAGAAATCTCAAGGGGTGGAGCTTACAATTCAGCAAACCAGTATAACAAGATGTCAGCAACTTCAAGGCACAAAGCTAGGCTCTGGAGGGGCATAGGTAAAAAAAAATATGAGCCGGTATTTTTAAAGCTGCAGCTTCCAATAACATAACTTGATTTTACAGTGCACTTATCCTTTAATGTGTTATCATATGATTGCAAGCAGAAAGCTCAGAAATCATTGCAGCTGATGGCAGAAGATAGAAGACTTTGTATCAAAAGGTCAGCAACACCAGCGATGCTGATGTCGCCAGCGTCGGTGGTGTCACTGGCGGCCGCAGTACATGGCCCAATGTTGGCGACATCAGAGGAGTTGTGTTTGCCGACAAGAAGACGCCGAGACCTGAAAAGTTCCTTTTTAGGAACGGGGGGAGGTGTCCTGGTTCGAGCTGTAGGACCCCACAAGGCACTTATAAGTGCTTGGAAAGTGGGTCCCATTTTGAGCTCAGGACCCCTTATGTCCCAAAGGGCCATTATCAGGGCCACAATGGTCCTTGTAATGACCCGGAGGGGGGCCCAGTTTCATACTGTGGGACCCCTGAACATCGTCTTCCGGCAATCCTCGAGCAGCTGATTTCGGGAATCCCCCAACATTTTATTATATGGGTGTGTGTGTCATTTATAATATGGGGGCATTTTATTATATGAGATGAACCCAACCCCCGTTTGAATGATTTGCTAGTTCGGATCCCAACCCCTGGCCGAACACACTTATGGTTTTAGCTGATTCGCCAATCAATCCCAACCCCCGGCTGAATGCAACTGTGTGTTTGGTTGATTCGCTAGTTCGGATCTCAACCCCTTTGTTGAACACACTAAAGAGGGTTGGTTGATTCGCAGATCAGATCCCAACCCCTGGAGGAAAGCACCTGAAGGATGTTGGTTGATTCACTAGATTGGATCCCAACCCCTTGCCTAGATCAGACCCTAACCCTGCTTAATTCTCCTGGGGATGTTGGTTGATTTGCCACATCCTCCATCTGAATGCACCTGTGGGGTGTTGGTTGATTCACTAATCAGATCCCAACCCCTGACTGAACGAACCTGAAGGTTGTTGGTTGATTACCCAGATTGGAACCTTACCCCTGCGTTTTCACCTGAGGGATTTTGGTTAATTCACCAGATCAGATACCAACCCCTTACCGATGCACATGTGGGGTGTTGGTTGATTCGCCAGATCGGATCCCATGATTCGTCTAAATGCACCTGTCGGGTATTGGTTGATCGCTTGATCGGAGACCAACCCCTGACCAAACGCACCTGAAGGTTGTTGGTTGATTCGCTTGTTCGAATCCCAACCACTTTTCTGAACACACCTGAGAGTGTTGCTTGATTTGCCAAAATGGATCCCAACCCTTGGCTGAAAGCTCCTGAAGGGTGTTTTGTTGATTCACTAGATTGGATCCCAACCCCTGGCTGAATTTACCTTAGTGGTGTTGGTTGATATGCGCGATCGGATTCCATCCTCTGTCTGAATGCAGCTCTGGGGTGTTGGTTGATTTGCTAGTTCGCATCCCAACCCCGGCCAAACGCAACTAAATGTTGTTCGTTGATTCGCTGGATCGGATCCCAACCCAGGGCCAAACGCACTGAAGTTTTTGGTTGATTCGCTAGATCGGATCCCACCCCCTGGCTGAACGCAACTGTGGAGTGTTGGGTTGATTCGCTAGTTCGGATACCAACCCCTTTGCTGAACTCACCTGAAGGGTGTTGCTTGATTCGCTAGATCGGATCCCAACCCTTGGTCGAAAGCATCTGAACGGTATAGTATAGTATAGTATAGTATAGTATTTGAGGTTGAATAAAGACATACGTCCATCCAGTCCAACCCATCTAGCAATATCCTCATTTCCTGCCTAACTGTTGATGCAGAGGAAGGCAAAAAAAACCCACCAAATTTATGAAGGGGGAAAAAATTCCTCCAACTCTACTTATGAATCAATACCAGTAACTTGTAACATTCCTTGTTTGCAGAAACTCATCCATTTTTTTTGAAACTGACCAATGAACCTGCCATAACAACGTCCACTGGAATACAGTTCCTTAGCTTTACAGTTCTCACAGTGAAAAACCCTTTCCGAACTTGAAGCCTAAACCTTTTTTTCTTCAAGTTGATTTCTAATCAGATCCCAAACTCTGGTCGAATACCCCTGTGAGGATTTGTTGGTTCCCCAGATTGGTCGCAACCCCCAACTTAAGGCACCTGTTGCAGTGTTGGTTGATTCGCTAATTCGGGTCCCAACCCCTCTGCTGAACTCACCTGAAGAGTGTTGCTTGATTCGCCAGATCGGATCCCACCCCTTAGCCTAAAGCACCTGAAGGGTTTGGTTGATTTGCTAGATCAGATCCCAAACCCTGCCGAATGCACCTGTGGGGTGTTCGTTGATTCACCAGATTGGATCCCAACCCCACTTAAGGCACCTGTGGGGTGTGGTTGATTCACTAGTTCAGGTCCAACCCTTCTGCTGAATTCACCTGAAGAGTGTTGCTTGATTCGCTTGATTTTGCTTGATTTTGCCGAAGCACTTGAAGGGTGTTGGTTGATTTGCTGATCGGATCCCAAACCCTGGCCGAATGCACCTGTGAGGTGTTGGTTATTATCAATGATCAGATCCTAACACCTTTCTTAATTCACCTTAGGGTGTTGGTTGATTTGCCAGGTCGGATCCCATCCTCCATCTGACTGCACCTGTCGGGTGTTGGTTGATTCGCTTAATGGTCCCAACCCCTAACCAAATGCACCTGAAGGTTGTTGGTTGATTCGCCAGATCGGATCCCAACCCTTAGCCTAAAGCACCTGAAGGATGTTGGTTGATTTGCTAGATCAGATCCTAAACCCTGGCCGAATGCACCTGTGGGGTGTTTGTTGATTCACCAATGGATCCCAACCCCCAGCTTAAGGCACCTGTGGGTGTTTGGTTGATTCGCTAGTTCGGGTCCAACCCTTCTGCTGAACTCACCTGACGAGTGTTGCTTGATTCGCCAGATCGGATCCCAACCCTTGGCCGAAAGCACTTGAAGGGTGTGGTTGATTTGCTAGATCGGATCCCAAACCCTGGCCGAATGCACCTGTGGGTGTTAGTTAATTCAATAGATCGATCCTAATATCTATCTATCTATCTATCTAACTCTATCTATCTATCTATCTTATCTATCTAACTCTGCTATCTATCTATCTATCTAACTCTGCTATCTATCTATCTAACTCTGCTATCTATCTATCTATCTCTGCTATCTATCTATCTATCTAACTCTGCTATCTATCTATCTATCTAACTCTGCTATCTATCTATCTATCTAACTCTGCTATCTATCTATCTAACTCTGCTATCTATCTATCTATCTAACTCTGCTATCTATCTATCTATCTAACTCTGCTATCTATCTATCTATCTAACTCTGCTATCTATCTATCTATCTATCTAACTCTGCTATCTATCTATCTAACTCTATCTATCTATCTTATCTATCTAACTCTGCTATCTATCTATCTATCTATCTAACTCTGCTATCTATCTAACTCTGCTATCTATCTAACTCTGCTATCTATCTATCTAACTCTGCTATCTATCTTGCTCCTCTACATAACCTATTATAGTAAACCACGGGTGGGGATCGCTCTCTACTTAACCTAATAATGTACCAGGGGTGGGGATCGCTCACTCTTACATTAACCTATTAATGGTACCAGGGGGGGGATAGGCTTATCTACATTAACTATTAATGTGTACCAGGGGTGGGGATCAGCTTCCTCTACTTAATCATTAATGGTACAGGGGTGGGGATCGCCTCTCTACTTAACCTATTAATGGTACCAGGGGGGGGATGATCCTCTACCTTAACCTATTAATTGGTACCAGGGGTGGGGATCGCTCCTTACTTAACTATTAATGGTACCAGGGTGGGGATCGCTCCTCTACTTAACCTATTAATGGTACCAGGGGGTGGGGACGTCCTCTGGAGTTAACCTATTAATGGTACCAGGGGGTGGGGATCCATCCTCTACTAACCTATTAATGTACCAGGGGTGGGGATTGGATCCTCCTCTACGGTTAACCCATTATATATAGTACCCAGGGGTGGGGATCTCCTCTACATAACCATTAATAGTACCAGGAGTGTGGATCGCTCCTCACATTAACCCATTATAGTACCAGGGTGGGGATCGCTCCCTCTAACCTAATGTACAGGGTGGGGATCGCTCCTCACTTAACCCATTATAATAGTACCAGGGGTGGGGATCGCTCTACTACTACCAGTAACCCATAATAGTACCAGGGGTGGGGATCGCTCCTCTACATTAACCCTAATAGTTCCAGGGTGTGGGATCGCTCCTCTACATTAACCCATAATATACCAGGGGTGGGGATCGCCCTCTATTAACCCATTAATGGTACCAGGGTGGGGATCGCTCCTCTAATTAACATTAATAGTACCAGGGGTGGGCTGCGCTCCTACATTAAACCATTAATAGTTCAGGGGTGGGATCCTTCTACTAACCATAATAGGTACCAGGTGGTGGGGATACTTCCTCTACATTAACCTATTAATAGTACCGAGGTGGGGATCGCTCCTCTACTTAACCTATTAATGTACAGGGGGGATCGGCCCTCTAATAACCATTAAAGTACCAGGGGTGGGGATCGCTCCTTACATAACCTATTAAGGTACCAGGGGTGGGGATCCTCCTCGTACTTTACATAATGGTACCAGGGGTGGGGTCGCTCCTCTACGTAACCTATTAATAGTACCAGGGGTGGGGATCGCTCCTCTACATTAACCTATTATAGTCCAGGGTGAGGGATTGCCCTGACATTAAACTATTAATGTACCAGGGGGGGATCTCTCCTTACATTAACCTATTAATGTACCAGGTGTGGGGATCGCTCCTCTACATTAACCCATTAATAGTACCAGGGGTGGGGATCGCCCTCTACATTAACCATTAATAGTACCAGGGGTGGGCTTGCTCCTCACATTAACCTATTAATGTACCAGGGGTGGGGACGCTCCTCTAACTTAACTATTAATGTACCAGGGTGGGGATCGCTCCTTACAGTAACCTATAATGTACCAGGGGTGGGGATCGCTCCTCTACGTTAACCCTTAATAGTACCGGGGTAGGGTGGGATCGTCCTCTACTAAACCATTAATAGTACCAGGGTGGGGGGATCATCCTCTACGTTAACCATTAATAGTACCAGGGGTGGGATATCGTTCCTCTACAATTAACCTATTAATAGTCCAGGGGTGGGGATCGCCTCTACATAACCATTAATATACCAGGGGTGGGGATCGCTCCTCTACTTTAACCTATTAATGGTACCAGGGGTGGGGATCACTCCTCTACGTTAACCATTAATAGGACCGGGGTGGGGATCGCTCTCTACATTCACCTATTAATGTACCAGGGGTGGGGATCGCTCCTCTACGTAACCTATAATAGGTACCAGGGGTGGGGATCGCTCCCTTACATTAACCTATTAATAGTACCAGGGGTGGGGATCGTCCTATACGTTAACCTATTAATCAGTAACCAGGGGTGGGATCACTCCTCTAATTAAACCATTAATAGTACCAGGGGTGGGGATCGCTCCTCTACATTAACATTAATAGTCCAAGGGGGGGATCCTCCTCTACATTAACCAATTAATAGTACCAGGGGGGGGGATCACTCCTCTACATAACTATTAATAGTACCAGGGGTGGGATACGTCCTCTACAGTAACCTATTAATGTACCAGGGGTGGGGATCCTCCTCTACGTACCTATTAAGTACCAGGGTGGGGACTCCTCTACATAACAATTAATGTACCAGGGGTGGGGGTCGCTCCTCTACATAATCCTATAATAGGTACAGGGGTGGGGATCACTCCTCTACATTAACCATATGTACAGGGGGGGGATCTCTCATTACATACATTAATGTACCAGGGGTGTGATCGCTCCTCTCACGTTAACCATTAATAGTACCAGGGGGGGATCACTCCTCTACAGTAACCTTTAATGAGTACCAGGGGTGGGGATCCCTCCTCTACCATTAACTATACATAGTACCAGGGGGGGGATCGTCTCTAATTAACCTATAATAGTCAACAGGGGGGGGATCACTCCTCTACATAAACCTTTAATAGTACCAGGGTGGGGATTCGCTCCTCTACTATTAACATTAATAGTACCAGGGGTGGGGGATCGCTCCTCTACACTTAACCCATTTAATAGTACCAGGGTGGGGATCGCTCCTCTCGTAACTCTTAACCTATTAATGGAGACCAGGGTGGGGATCGCTCCTCACTAACCCAATAGTACCAGGGGTGGGGATCGCTCCTCTACGTTAAACCTATTAATGGTACCAGGGGTGGGGATCGTCCTCTACATTTAAACATTAATGTACCAGGGGGTGGGGATCGATCCTCGATTAACCCTTAATAGTACCAGGGGTGGGATCACTCCTCTACATTAACCATAATATACCAGGGGTGGGATCGTCCTATACTAAACATTATAGTACCAGGGGGTGGGGGATCTCCTCTACATTAACCATTAATAGTACCAGGGGTGGGATCGCTCCTCTACACACCCATTAATAGTACCAGGGGTGGGGGGATCCTCCTCTACATAACTATTAATAAGTACCAGGGTGGGGAATCGCTCTTACATTAACCTATTATGGTAACAGGGTGGGGATCGCTCCTCTACATTAACCTATTAATATACAAGGGGTGGGGATCGCCTCCTCTACATTAACCATTAATGTACCGGGGTGGGGATCCTCTACATTAAACACTTTAATAGTACCAGGGGTGGGGATCTCCTCTACATTACCATTAATAGTACCAGGGGTGGGGATCCTCCTACATTTAACCTATTAATAGGTACCAGGGGTGGGGATCGCTCTCAGTTAACCTATTAATAGACCAGGGGTGGGGATCGCTCCTCTACTTAACCTATTAATGGTACCAGGAGGTGGGATGCTCCTCTACATTAACCATTAATATACCCAGGGGTGGGGGATCGCTCCTCTACTTAACCTATTATAGTACAGGGGTGGGGATCGCTCCTACTGTTAACCCCATTCATAATGACCAGAGGGGGGGATTCGCTCTGACATTAACCCATTAATATACCAGGGGGGGGATCGCTCCTCTACGTTAACCTTTAATGTACCAGGGGTGGGGGATCGCTCCTCTCTAACCTATAATAGTACCAGGGGTGGGAGCGCTCATCGACTTAACATAATGTACCAGGGTGGGGATTCTCCTTTAAATAACCATTAATAGTACCAGGGGTGGGGATCACTCCCTCATACGATTACTATAATAGTACCGGGTGGGTGGGGATCGCTCCTCTACTAACCTATTAATGGTACCAGGGGTGGGGATCGCTCCTCTATTAACCCATTAATATACCAGGGGTGGGGATCGCTCCTCTACGTTAACCTATTAATAGTACAGGGGGTGGGGATCGCTCCTCTTACTTAAACCTATTATGGTACCAGGGGTGGGGATCGCTTCCTATACTTCAACCTATTAAGTACCAGGGGGTGGGGAATCCTACGTTAACCTATTAATGGTACAGGGGTGGGGATCGCTCCTCTACATTAATCTATTAATTGTACCGAGGGTGGGGATCGCTCTCTCATTAACCCATTAATAAGTACCAGGGGTGGGATCGATTGCGTCCTCTATTAAACCTATAATAGGTACCAGGGGTGGGGATCCTCCTCACTTAACCTATTAATAGTACCAGGGGTGGGGATAGCTCCTCTACATTAATCCATTTAATAGGTACCAGGTGTGGGGATCGCTCCTCTACATTAACCTATTAATGGTACCAGGGGTGGGGATCACTCCTCTAATTAAACCCATTAATAGTACCAGGGGTGGGGGATCGCTCCTCTACATTAACCCCATAATAGTACCAGGGGTGGGGATCCAATCCTCATTACAGTAACCCTATTAATGTACCAGGGGTGGGATCCTCCCTATTAACCTATTAAAGTACCAGGGTGGGGGTCACTCTCTACATTAACCTATTAATAGGTCAGGGGTGGGGATCCTCCTCACGTACCTATAATGGTACCAGGGTGGGGACGCCCCTCTACATAACCCTATTAATAGTACCAGGGTGGGGATCACTCCTCTACGTTAACCATTAATGGTACCAAGGGTGGGGATCACTCCTCACACGTAACCATTAATGTACCAGGGGTGGGGATCGCTCCTCTACTTACCCATTAATAGTACCAGGGGTGGGGATCCTCCTCTACTTAAACCTATTAATGAGTACCAGGGTGTGGAAGCTCTCCTACATTAACCTATTAATAGTACCAGGGGTGGGGATCACTCCCTCTACGAATTAAAACCTAGTAATGGTACCAGGGGTGGGGATCGCTCCTCTACAGTAACCTATTAATGGTACCAGGGGTGGGGGTGGGGATCGCTCCTCACATTAACCTATTAATAGTACCAGGGGGTGGGGATCGCTCCTCTACTTAAACCTATTAATAGTACCAGGGGTGGGGATCGACTCCTTACTTAACCTATTAATAGGTACCAGGGTGGGGATCGACTTCGCTACAAAGTAACCTATTAATAGTACCAGGGGTGGGGATCGCTCCTAACATTAACCTATTAATGGTACCAGGGGGGGGATCGCTCCTTCTACTTAACCATTAATGTACCAGGGGTGGTGCTCACTCTTACATTACCTATTAATGGTACCAGGGGTGGGGATAGCTCCTCTACATTAACCTATTAATGTACCAAGGGGTGGGGATCGCTCCTCACTAACCTCATAAGGTACCAGGGGTGGGGGATCGCTCCTCTACGTTAACCTATTAATATGTACCAGGGGTGGGGATCTCCTCTTACGTTAAACCTCTTATGTACCAGGGGGGGGGGGATCGTCTCCTCTACGTTAACCTATAATGGTACCAGGGGGTGGGGATCGCTCTCACATAGCCCATAATAGTGACCAGGGGTGGGGACGCTCCTCTACGTTAACCATTAATGTACCAGGTGGTGGGGATCGCTCCTTACATTAACCCTATAATGTACCAGGGGTGGGGATCACTCCTTTAAATTAACCTATTAATAGTACCAGGGGGTGGGGATCGCTACTCTACATTAACCTATTAATGGTACCAGGGGTGGGATGCTCCTCTACATAACACTATAATTACCAGGGGTGGGGATCCTCCCGAATTTTAACCTATTAATGGTACCAGGGGTGGGGATCACTCCTCTACTAACATATTATAGTACCAGGGGTGGGGATCGTCTCTACGTTAATCCAACAATTTAATGGTACCAGGGGGTGGGGATCACTCCTCTACATTAACCATTAATGTACCAGGTGGTGGGGATCACTCCTCTACGTAACCTATTAATGGATCCATGGGTGGGGATCTGCTTACTTAACCTCTTTAATGTACCAGGGTGGGGATCGCTCCCTACAGTTAACCTATAATGGTACCAGGGGTGGGGATCCTCCTCTACGTTAACCTTTAATGGTACCAGGGGTGGGGATCGCATTCACATTAACCATTAAAGTACCAGGGGTGGGGGTCGCTCCTCTACTAACCAATTAATGTACCAGGGGTGGGGATCCTCCTCTACTTAACCATTAATGTACCAGGGGTGGGGATCCACCTCTACGTAAACCATTAATGGTACCAGGGGTGGGGATCGCCTCCTCTAAATTAACTATTAATGTTACCAGGGGTGGGGATCACTCCCTACGTTAACCTATTAATGTGACCAGGGGTGGGCGATCGCCCTTTACATTAACATTAATTGTACCCCCCACCCCACAAAGGGGGGGTGGGATAGCTCCTCTACTAACCTATTAATGGTAACAGGGGGGGGATCGCTCCTCTACTTAACCTATTAATGGTACCAGGGGGTGGGGATCACTCCTCTACGTTAACCTATTAATAGTACCAGGGGTGGGGATCACTCCTCTACATTAACCTATTAATAGTACCAGGAGGGGTGGGGATCGCTCCTCTACATTAACACCTATTAATGGTACCAGGGGTGGGGATCGCTCCTCTACATTAACCTATTAATAGTACAAGGGGGTGGGGATCGCTCCTTACATGTTGAACCTATTAATGTACCAGGGGTGGGACCTAAACCGCGGGAGTTTATGATTCAGTGCGGATACATGACGTTCTCATCCACGCTAGATCCGTTTTCTGATGTCTCTGCAGTCTGCAATTTAGCCAATGAAAGACAGACTCATCAAAGAGCATGTCTTCCCATTGGCTAAATCAACATTGCGGCGAGAGAGGCGGGCGGAATGGACTACAGCAGCGGGGAAAATCTTATCTAAGTATTCCCACTGCGCTGTAAATTACCCAGGGTTTAGGTTCAGGTCCATCACCCGGGGGTACTATTTAGGTGTTGATATAACCCACCCATTTAATGACAGCAAAAGGGGGAAAAGGGGAAAACAGTTTAAACTCTGTATTTGTAAGAAGGAAAGGGTAGCAGAAAAACATCAGGGGATGCCTTTGAGGCCAGAGTTTTAATGAGATGAAGGGATTTGTGGATGGATTAATTTATAATGGAAACAAAAAAAAAACAGTAATAGAAGTAACAAGCTTTTTTATGGTCACCGAAACTTCTTGCTGACTTCTAATATCCATATAATTACAGTAGGGTTATCAACTGTTTACTTGTCCTTTAAGAGAGATTCATAAAGAACCACTGTGGACGATCATGTAGAAAAATTTAATGATGCTGGAAAGGGATAGTGTGGGCTGTATATTTTGCAATGGAAATGGCAAAAATGTTACGTGTACTTGCGAAACCAACAAGAGAGAGAAGCAATAGTCATCATCATTTACTGTAAATGGAGGTTCTAAATTGTCCTGGGGTTTGATTGTCTGTTAAATGACTTTTACCTATTGGTGTGTTTTGCAGATAATTAAAACCGTAAGTCAATAGAAGCCTAAAGCTGGGTTACACACAGTAACGATGAAAGCACCGATACTGTCGGAGCGCCGGTATTGGGGCTTTATTGGTACTGTGTAGAGATGTAATGTGGGTTCGAATAGAACCACGTTGCGAATGGAATATGAGGGTTTCGGAACTCCCGAATTTCACGAAATCTGAATTTTTTGAATTTTCGATTTTATCGAAAATCGGAAGTATTTGATTATCGAAACATCTTTCGAACATCTCTAGTAGTGTGGGTACCTTCGCTTCCCGAAACGAGCGTGCGGCGCATGACTCCCTATAGAGGAGTTGCGCGGCCAAGGGAAACACACAGTCCTGAGCACCAGGAGGAGAACGCTCAGGACTGTGTGATGCAGATTATTGAAAGAGGAGAGACCGGATCTTGCAGATCTACTGATCCTACGGTTGCGAGGGGAAACTTTGCATCTTCTGAGAGTGAAGCCCATGTATGGGTTATAGACAGCAGTTACATTTGCAAACTGAAAAAGTAAAATGGATGAGCTACAGGGAACTGCTATTATAAAAACAATTTATATAGTAGTGCAGATAATATAATATAAAATAATAAAATAAGTAATTAGAGATGGCCGTTAAAGTTATTAAGGTTCAGTCCATTTTCGAACTTCAGTGTAAAAGTTGAACGTTTTAATTCAGACCATTAAAGTCAATGGGAGAGGGATAGTCGAAAGTCTTGGCGATTTACAGCTAAAACTAACAATGGTAACATACTGTAAATTGCTCGTGCACCTGGGAAATGGTGTGGGGAACATGTCACTGTCACAAACATGTTTAAAACACTCATGAACAGGAGCGGGCCAATTGTAGGGTTTGTCAAGCTACATTCCAGGGTTACGGCCCAATTGAAGGGTATCGGCGATACTTTCGAAAATAGACCCTAATTCGAGTGGTTTATGAAATTGGACATTTTCCTTCACACTTGAAAGTATCGCAAACGAAAAATTCAAAGGCACATTCGAGGGTAAACGAAAACGAAAGTAATTTAGAGGGTTAACGAACAATACATTCTAGGGTTAGTGAACGGCCCGTAAATTCGAAATTATCAAATTTACAATTATTATCAAAAATACAGCTGCGAGTCCGAAAAAACTTATAGTTCGAGTTCGTCTCCAACTCAGAAAGTTCAGCTCGGGTTCCATCTCTAATAGTAATTAGTTTACACTATAATAAATAAATACTATAGTTTATATATAATAATATAAGTTTATAAATGTCCAGAAAACCTTCCAAAATGGCTGTGATAATAATTTTCATTGAGTTTTACGTACATTTCAAGACCTGGAAAAAAAAAAACATAGGCTACTTTAAACTTCTACAGAGACTTTTTAAGTTAACGTGTGCTTGCCATCTGGTGGTGGAATGGAGTAATCACCAAAAGAATGCAAACACCCAAGTCACAGATTCTCCGGGACAGTACCCTATTTCCTATTGGCTGTTGGAAGGGATTTTGGCAGATTGAAAAACATATATAAGAAAGAAATGTGACAGATTAAAAGTAATGTAGATAAATACTCCTGACACACTTCCACGCTCACCCCATCTCCCTTAACTCATCGGGTCCCCTCTTGACATTTCAAATGTTAGGAGGTATGTTAATTGGGAGATCTGCTAGAATCCTGCATCTGGTCGGGCAACCTCGAGGTTTACCCGAGGTTTGAATGAATTGTGGGTCGGGTTGGTTAGAAAGCTGCAGGTTGCGAGTCTGTTAATTTCAGCTGCAGGGGCAGGTCAGATCAATGCCGTGTACTCTGCTAGTAATAATCTAATTTGTATACATAGTAGTGATATAGAATATAGTAAGAGATTTAATTTAGTTCAATATATTATATAGTTGTATATATATAATATAATAATAGTTTAATATATAAAGCAATTAACCTTTAAGGAGAAACTAAAAAAGAACAAAATTCCAACTAAAAACATATAGAAGAGATGTTGATTAGATGATCCTATTGGGCCCTAGTCAGGGACATTTTAGGGCCCCCTGTGGATATCCTGCTCTGCACATATAGATAGGAATTCCTAACTAGCAGCTACTGTGTACCCTCACCCTAGAAAATTCAGCGTTGTGGAGAAATTCATCCGTCATTGGCCG
Source organism: Hymenochirus boettgeri (assembly GCA_019447015.1). Taxonomy (NCBI): domain Eukaryota; kingdom Metazoa; phylum Chordata; class Amphibia; order Anura; family Pipidae; genus Hymenochirus; species Hymenochirus boettgeri. Next base: position 231,049,147 of record CM033475.1, read on the forward strand.
ATTGAGGTATTTCCTGAATTCTGCAGTCCCTTCTACTTAGTGAGTAATCATTGGATTTCTCTCCTGTTGGTTTTAGTTAGAGAGGTTAGGGGTAGGTCGCCAGTCGTTTATAACATTTGCTTTAGTTCTATTTTGTGCTTGAAATATGAACTATAAATACCTGAGGATTTGGGTGGTTTGTAGGAGACACTTTCTTCGTTTCTGTACACTGTATGGTATCCGATGTGTAACACCAGAGGGAGTCAGCGGAGGTGAAGTACGACACACAATCCATTCAGCTGACTGCTATCACCTGTACTTTAAGGGAAACATATTGTATTGTGAGTAACCACAGTTTCCATACGAGAAGTAAAATAGAGACAGAATTAGAATCACGTATTAACAATAAATACTGTGCTTTGAAAGAACCTACAATGGGTTTATCTATCTCCATTTCTTCTTAATAAACCTGCCCCGATTGAGCTAATAAGGACAAATAACACACACAGTATCTCCAGACTCATCCTGTTCACATTCAATAAATTAATCCTATATGGTGGGACCACTGGTGGAGGGTTTGATAGTGCGGAAGTGTTTAGGGTTTGGAAATGTTGGCGAGATAAAAGGCTGGAATATCTTTCTACTAGTATAGCCTATGTAAAGTATTACACGCCCTGTACATAGTGTGGAACGTATCTGTCTGCGGCGGGAAAGGAACACACGAGAAATGAGAAACATTACAGGTGGTCGGGTGTGTGCAGTTGTCTGTGTAACAACAGGAGACTCCTCGTTTTCTCCCATTAGGAATGCGACACTTCCCGATCCGAACATTGACTGCGAGGAGCACATGAGGTGATATATGTTTGAGTTAAGAATCGAACCCTGTAGGCACACACAGAACATTAATGGATGTAATATCGGTTAATAAATAGACCAATACATAAAGTATAACCTGATCTGAAGCTGTGGTGTGCCTATGTCATCCTTACCTTGTCTCTGGGTGCAGATACTCACTACATGACATGTTTACAAGTTATAATTGCACCAGTACTGACAGTGGTGTTTGTAACAATGTGTATAGCAATGTGAAATAAAGTCAGTGCAATGTATCTTAATATTATTATTGTTAATACATGATTGATGTCCGGGTCTCCATAAACTTTCATTGGATTAACATATAGATCGTGGGGTTTCCCATGGGCACAGTCACATCCATGTTCATGGCCGACGAGCAACCTACCACCCCAAGGCATACGGGGGAATAGTGAAATCAGGACCACATCTGGAGGGCAGTTCCCCAACCTCCCACACATGTATTGTTATTTATAATGTAAATAGCGTGAATATATAAAAGACTGGTGTGCGCTGTGATTTGGTGAGGCTTTATAACGCGTGCATTCACCATTTTTGGTCTGTTTTTGTGTCCCAAGCCATGAAGCCTTTCAGTGTCCCAAGGTTGGAGGAACGTTCACGCACCTGGTTGGAAGCAAAGATGCTGCAAGGAAGGAATGGCTCAATCCATGGTGTATGGAAGGAAACAGCTAGGGGGGATTTCCAGCAGGTCCAGACAGGTAGCCACACAATGAGGATCCAGCAGGAAAGGTATCGTCAAGGCAAGTCAATGGAAGGGATCGGCTGGGGGTTTTGGCAGCAAACCACCTGAAAAGCTAGTGTGTACGTGCACTTCTCTCCAGCTAGCGGCCAGGGAGGGAGTGCACGTACACATGGAGGCCACATTAAACTTTTATTTCCGTTTTTGTTGGGTAAGTCCCCTTCTAAATTTGTATTCCTGGCTTTATTTGTTGGGTAAATGTCCCTTTAACTTTGATTTCAGTAATTATTGGGTAATGTCCCTTTAGCTTTGATTTCCGTATATATTTGGGTAATGTTCCTTAATTTGATTTCCGGATTATTGGGTATGTCCCTTAAGCTTTGATTTCCGTATATATTGGGTAATGTCCCTTAACTTTTTTTGATTTCCGTATATTTGGGTAATGTCCCTTAGCTTTGATTTCCGTATATTATTGTGTGGTTATGGCCCTTAACTTTGATTTCCGTTATATATTGGGTAATGTCCCTTTAGCTTTGATTCCGTATATTATTGGGTAGTCCCTTTAACTTTGATTTCCGTATATTATTGGGTAATGTCCCTTTAGCTTTGATTTCCGTATATATTGGGTAAGTCCCTTTTTAACTTTGATTCCGTATATTATTGGGTAATGTTCCTTAACTTTGATTCGTGATATATTGGGTAATGTCCCTTAGCTGATTTCCGTATACTTATTGGGTAATGTCCTTTAGCTTTGATTTCCGTATATTATTGGGAATTCCCTTTACTTTGATTCGTATATTGGTAGCCCTTAGCTTTAATATTCCGTAATTATGGGTATGTCCCTTTAACTTTGATTTCCGTATATTATTGGGTAATGTCCTTTAACTTTGATTCCGTATAGGGGTAATGTCCCTTTAACTTTGATTCGATATTATTGGGAGTACTTTCCGTGACTTATTCCGTATATATTGGGTAATGTCCCTTAACTTTTGATTTCGTATATTTTGGGTAATGTCCCTTTACTTTGATTTCCGTAATTATTGGGTAATGTCCTTTAACTTTTATTTCCGTATATATGGGTAATGTCCCTTAACTTTGATTTCCGTATATTATTGGGTAATGTCCCTTTAACTTTGATTTCCGTATATTATTGGGTAATGTCCCTTTAGCTTTTATTTCCGTATATTATTGGGTAATGTCCCTTTAACTTTTATTTCCGTATATTATTAGGTAATGTCCCTTTAGCGGTGTGTTCCTCGGTTTACCATAACCTATTTTGCCTCTGCTGTCTATACATGACTGATTTTTCCCCCTTCACATTCAGTGTACACACAGAGAGCAGCCACTGTATACAGTAATCATGGCAACCAACATCCTGGGGTTTAGGCAACAGCAAATTCTAAGGGAGCAGTGAGGTATAGTAATGTATAGTATAGTAATGTATAGCAATGTATAGTAATGTATAGTATAGTAATGTATAGTATAGTATAGTAATGTATAGCAATGTATAGCAATGTATAGTATAGTAATGTATAGTATAGTATAGTAATGTATAGCAATGTATAGCAATGTATAGTATAGTAATGTATAGTATAGTAATAGTATGTATAGCAATGTAATAGCATGAAATCGTAGATATAATGTTAGCAATGATAGTAATAGTATATATAGTCAATGTATAGTACTAGTATAGCCAGATAATATAGCCAATGTATCGTATATTAGAGCATGTATAGTATCGTCGAGCAATGTCTACGATCATAGTAAACTATAGTATAGTAAGTATAGCAAGTTATAGTAGAGGTAAGTATAATATAGTATTGTATCGCAACTGATAGTCATGCATAGTATATAATGTATAGGGCGATGTCTAGTAATGTATAAGTATCGTATATAATTACGAGTATAGTATAGCACTGTTGTTGTAACGTATAGTATAGCAATGTTATAGTAATGTACTCACTCCACAGTATATTATCGTCAATAGCAATGCAGAGCATGTATATAAGTAAATGTCTAGTAGAGTATATAATGTCTAGAAATGTATAGCCCTGTTAGTAATCGTAATGTATACGTTCGATATAGTAATGTATAGCAATGTATATCCTGTATAGTATAGTAATTATAGTTAGTATAGTAATGTCTAGCAATGTATAGTAATGTATAGTATAGTAATGTATCGCAAGTAATAGTAATGTATAGTATAGTAATGTAATGATAGTTAGAATGTAATAGCAATGTTAGCATGTATAATAGTAAGAGTAATGTCTAGGCAATTTATAGTAAAGTTAGATGTATAGTCATGTATCCGTCAGTATAGCTGTATAGTATACAGCACTGTATAGTATAGTATAGGCAATGTATAGTAGAGTATAGCAATGTCAATAGTATAGTACGTATAGTATGAGGAAGAGAGGTATACACAGTAAATGTGTAATATGTCATGTCATGGAACAAGGCAAGGTTAATTCAGTATAAGAGAAGTAAAAGTACCGGTATAGGCTATAGTAATGTATAAGACAAGGTAATAGTGTCATGGTATCGTAATACGTAAGAATGTATAGCAGTTATGCATACTCATTTATAGTGCATAGGATAATTGAATGTCCTAGTCACTTACGTATAGGCAATGTATAGTAATCGTAAACATAGAGTAAAGCAATGCTAAATGTAAGTCATAGTAGAGTACATGTATAGTATAGTAATGCATGGATAGTATAGTATATCAATGTATAGTATAGTATCGTATGTATATATATGTAATCGCAATGTATAATTATAGTATCGCAAATGTAAGCGTATATAATATATTATGGATAGTAATTAGTAATCGTTAATAGTCTACAATGTATAGTAAGTACTGCCAAAACAAAAAAAATGTATCGTATAAGTCATAGTAATGTCTAGTATAGTATAGTAGAGTAATGTATTTAAGTATGCAATTTAGTATAAATTATAGCAATGTATAGGTTAGATATAGTATGTACTAGTATGAGTATCAGCAATCGTTAGTAGTCAGTATTTAACTTTATAGTACAGTATAGTAATGTATAGTATAGCTATCCAATGTATAGTATCGGTATGCCATGTATAGTTAGTAGAGTAATGTATAGGTATACGTAAAGAGGCAATGTATAGTATACGAGAAGCCATGTATAGTATAGTCTACAGCAATGTATATATAGTCTAGCAATTATAGTCTAGTCTAGTAGGTATAGTATAGGATGCAATGATCATCAGTATAGGATATAATGTATAGTATACGTATAGTCAATGTATAGTATAATATCGATAGCATGTATACGTAAGTCTCAGCAATGTATAGTATAGTAACGTATCGTATATAGCAAATGTATAGTAAGTATATTATTATAGTCAATGTCCTATTAGTATGCTGTATAGTCTGTATGTAATGCCGGTATCGTTATATGTATCGTCTACGTCTCCCGTCTCGTCTCCGTGCACTGTTCGTAAAGTATAGCCTTATCGTCTCGACACTTATAGTATAGCCCTCGTATACACTGTATCGTATAGTATGCAGTAGATGTATAGTCGTCGCAGTATAGTCTAGCTGTTAGTATAGAAGTCATGTATAGTATAGTATAGCAATGTAATGTATGTTATCGACAATTACAGTGATAGATAATGTAATCGGCAATGTATAGTAAAGCAATGTATAGTATAGTATACACTGTACAGTACTATCGATGTATATGGTAATGTATAGTATAGCATGTATGTATAGTAAGCATTATAGTAGAGTATAGGCAATGTATAGTATAGTAATGTATAGGGATGGACTAAGAACACAAACCCAGCGAACTCACAACTATTCCATGTCCGACCTATTTGGGATTTTCCCGGACTTCCGGGACTATTTTTCGAAATCCTGAACCTTCGAGAATTCGCGAATAGTCCGAAGATTTTCAAACCTTCATAGTATAGTATAGTAATGTATCCAATGTTAATAATTGTATATTATAGTCATGGTATACAATTATAGTAAATGTTGAAGGATTAGTACCTGTTATATAGTATAGTATGTATAAGCAATGTATAGCATGTATAGTATAGTAATGTATAGCCATGTATAGTACTGTATAGCAATGTATAGTAAATGTATAGTAGAAGTATGGCAATGTATAGTAGAGCAGGTATAGTATAGTATAGCTGTATAGTATATTATAGTATGCAATGTATATAATAAGTAATGTACTTATAGTTAGTATAGTAAGTATAGTCTAGCATGTAAGTTAGTATGTCATGTAAGTATAGTATCGTAATGTATAGTATAGTAAGGCCCTGCTATGTATAGTACTAGCAATGTAAATAGTATATAAGGCAATGTATATCGTTAGCAATGGTATGTATCATTATAGTATGTCTAGTATAGTAACAATGTATAGTATAGTTAGTAATGTATCGTATAGTATAGCAATGTAATCGTAATAGTATGCACTCTATATTATCAGTAAACGTATAGTATACGGGCATTCATAGTAATGTATAGTATAGTCTACAATGTAATAGTACGTATAAGCACTGTATACAAAATGCCAACGAAACGAGTCATATAAGTAATAGTAATGTATATTATCACGTATCAGTATGTCCTGTATAGGATAGCAGGTAAGTATATAATAGCAAGTTTATAGTATAGTATACGTCACTGTATCTATAGAAAAGTATAGAGTATAACAATGTAATAGTTAAGTAATAACAGTATAAGGCAATGTATAGTATAGTATATACGCAATGTATAATAGAGGCATGTATAATATGTATGTGAATGTATAGTATAGTATAACGGCAATTATAGTATAGAATAGCAATGTACAGTAAGTAATGTAAGTAATGTCAGATGCATGTATGTATATTATGCACTGTACAGTATAGTAATGTATAGTAAGTAAGTATAGCAATGTATGCTAGTATGCATGTATATACTGTAAGAACAAGGTTGTATAGTAATGTATAGGGATGGACTAGAACACAAACCCGAGCGAACTCAAACTATTCCAGGTCCGAACTAGTTGGATTTTCCGGACTCGCGGGACTATTTTCGAAAATCCTATGCAACACTTCAGAGACATTCTCCGAATGTAGGTATTTCAAACGTTTCAGGCACCCTTGAACCGCTGCTTCCCGAGACCCCCGAACGGGCCGGAATTTACCGAAACGGCGGAAAAATTACTAAACTCTACTTTTAGGAAGGTAACTAGCTTGACTCTACTGCAACATGTCTGAAACTCTGAGTAGGAACTTTTACACCAGGAAATGCTCCACTCTTCATATTCAGGCCTGCAGGAGCAACCAGACTAATGCAGCAGAGGGAGAAAGGGAGGGGTCATTTAACACTACCCAGTGTGGTCCAACATTGGGGAAAATTCAGTTGTACGTGGGACAGACAAGGCTTGGCCCCTCCCGACAGACCCCATACCCCATGCTTCTCTCCCCAGAGTATGCTTCGTGGCAAGGTAAAGGGGGAAGGGATCGTCTTTGTAGGAACAGCACCATTGATAGGCAGTAGACCCCTGCAATTGACAACATTATTAGGGTCGGAGCCCAGCACACCGTTACAACAACACCCCTGCGCACTGAAGGCCCTCCGAAGGACACTGGATGCCGGCATGAAAGTACCTCGCATGGCGTACTGTGCCAACTCCGGGTCCATATATCCAGCCTCGCCACCCAGTAGTCCAGTGGATCCTCAGTCTCTGAGGTGACTATTCAGCTCTGGATCCAATGTAGTCCGGTGAACCTGCGACGAGGTATGGGCTGGTAGGTTGCCATAGATGTGCCTGGCAACTTGGTTTGAAGAACAGCCTGAAGCCGGATTCATAAGCAGGCCTAGGTAGACAATTATAGAATTTTCTACGGATTCGATTTCGTGTATAGTATATGGACATTTACTTGTGATTCGATGTGCGCGTTAGGTAATAAAATAGTCATTTTACTTTGGATTTCGAGTTTCGCCTATAGGTATAATGGACATTTTTAACTGTGGATTCGATGTGCGCGCTATAAGGTATAATGGCACATTTTTACTTGTGGATTTCGATGTTCGCTTATAGTCTGAATAGACATTTTACTGTGTGGATCGATTGTTCGTGTATAGGTTTAGATAACATTTTACTTGTGATTCGATGATGTCTCGTATAGGTATAATAGACATTTTACTTGTGGATTCGATTTCGCCTGATAGGTATAATGGACATTTTAACTTGTGGATTCGAGTGTTCGCCTATAGGTATAATTGA
>CM033475.1:231057126-231109626 GCA_019447015.1 Hymenochirus boettgeri
CCTTTGGGTCCCCCAGACTTCTGTTCACTGGGATTTTAATCATAATTAATTGATTCAATAAATAGTAGTCTCAGTTAGATTATCTCACCTGACATTATGTATATCAACCAAAACATGTGTGTTGTCGAATGTTAAAGTGATTGTGAATGAAATTGACCAGCCTCATGTGTTTATAAATGTTTGTTACAATCACTACTGACAGATTATCCGTTTTTTATTTGTTCCAAGTTCTAATACGTACTGTGGCAGCGATTTATTGGTTAAATAGAAGGAAAAATAGGTTTATTATTGGCATGTGCTTTTTCAGGAGTTTACTTGGACATCAATATTGATTTCTACAATTAGACAGACACATTCAGGAAGAAGACATAAAACATGAGGCCACCTACTGGAGTAGGAAAAGGGAGAGAATCTAATCCCCCATCCATCATGATCGTGTTTACAGGAGAAAAATTGATGTACTATGTTTACTGTCAGGGGATAAGGTTTGGTTGTTTGATAGTTTACATAAAACACAGAATAGTTACAAACTTTGTTTTCTTATCCCCTAATTATTTTATTTTTTTGTTTTCCAGAATCAGCGTTTTATACATTAAGTAATTTGAAAGGCATGTACAGTGATCATGAGCTTAGTAACAGGAAGGGATGTGATATTAGTTATAGATATGTACGTGACATAGTGTAGTAACAGTAAGGGATGTTGATATAGTTATAGACATGATACGGTGACATAGTGTTAGTAACAGTAAGGGATGCTTGTGTATAGTTATGAATGTACGGTGACCATTTAGTGACAGTAACAGAAGGCGATGTTGTATGACTATAGTTATCTAGACATGTACAGTGACATAGTGTAGTAACAGTAAGGAGATGTTGTAGAGTTTAGACCATGTACGGTGACATAGCTGTAGTAAGTAACAAGTAAAGGGTAGTGTATGTTATGAGACCATGTACAGTGACATAGTGTAAGTAAGAGTAAGGGATATGTGTATAGTTATAGACATGTACAGTGTATATAGTTGTATAACAGTAAGGGATGTGTATAGTTATAGACATGTACGGTGGTGACATAGCTGTGAGTAAAACAGTAAGGGATGTGTATGTTATAGACAGTGTACGGTTGACATAGTGTAGAGCGTAACAGTAAAGGTGATGTGTTGTTTATTTAGTATAGACATGGTACGGTGCGCATAGGTAGTAACAGTAAGGGATTGTTGTATAGTTATTAGGACATGTACGGTGACAGAGTGTAAAGTAACAGTAAGGGAGTTGTTTGATAGTTATTGGAACATGTCGGTGACAGAGTTAGTAGAACAGTAAGGGAGGTAAGTTATAGACAGTGTACAGCTGAACATAGTGTAGTAACCCCACAGTAAGGGATGTGGATAGTTAGGACATGTACGGTGACATAGTGTAGTAACAGTAAGGGATTGTGTATAGTTATAGAATGTCACAGTTGACATAGTGCCGTGCGAGTAACAGTTAAGGGATGTTGCATAGTGATAGACATGTACGCGTGACATAGTGCAGTAACAGTAAGGGATGTGTAAGTCTATAGCCTCATGTACCAGTTGGGACCATAGTGCCAGTAATCAAAGTAAGGGATGTGTATATATATAGACATGTAGGTGACATAGGTGTAGTGTAGACAGTAAGGGGAGTGTTATAGTTATAGACATGTACAGTGACATAGTGTAGTAACAAGTAGGGATGTGTATAGTTATAGACATGTACGGTGACATAGGCTAGTAACAGTAAGGGGATGGTGATAGTTATAGACATGTACGGTGACAATAGTGTAGTAACAGTAAGGGGTGTGTATAGTTTAGACATGTAGGTGAATGAACATAGTGTAGTAACCAGTAGGGATGGTGTATCGTTTATAGACATGTACGGTGACATTGTGTCGATAACAGTAGGGATGTGTATGTTATAACATGTACAATAACATGTGTAGGAACAGTAAGGGAATGGGTATAGTTATAGACATGCTTGACGGTGACATCAGTGTAGTAACAGTAAGGGGATTGTGTATAGTTTAGACTGTACGGTGACATAGAGTAGTAACTAGGAGGTTATTAGGCGTACGGGGATAGTGCAAATAGGATTGTGTATTATAGACATGTACGGATGACATAGTGTGTGTAAAGTAAACAGTAAGGATGTTGTTATCGTTATAGACATGTACGGGAAATGACATAGTGTAGTAACAGTAAGTGATGTGTATAGTATAGACATGTACGTGGACCATAAGGTAGTAACAGAAGGGAGGTTGTGTATAGTGTATAGACATGTACGGGACATAGTTATAACAGTAAGGCGGATGTGTATAGTTATAGCATGTACGGTGACATAGTGTAGTAACAGTAAGGGATGTGTAGTATAAAGGACGTGCAATAGTACTAGAGGTATGTTGACATTGTAGGTTGACATAGTGCAGTTGTAAGAAAGTAAGGGATGTGTTATAGTTATGACATGTACGGTGAATAGCTGTAGTAACAGTAAGGGATGTTGTATTAGTTATAGACATGTAGGTGACATAGTGTCAAGAACAGAAGGGATGTTATAGTTATAGACATGTACGGTGACATAGCTGCGTCACGAGTAAACAGTAAGGGATGTGTATAGTTATTAGGACATGTACGGTGACATAGTGCCGGAGTAACAGTAAGGGATGTGTATGTTATAGGACATGGAACAGGGATATAGATGCAGTGAACAGCAAGGGTGTGAGATTAGTTATAGAACATGGACGGTGACATAGTGCAGTAGGTAACAGTAGGGATGTGATAGTTAAGACATGTACAGTGATTAGTGTTAGTAACAGTAAGGGAGTGTGTATAGTTATAGACCATGTACGGTGACATAGTGCAAGTAACAGTAAGGGATGTTGTACAGTTATAGACATGTACGGTGACAAGTGTAGTAACAGTAAGGGATGTGCTATAGCGTTATAGACATTGTAGTGGTGACATAGTGTAGTAAGTAAGGGATAGTGTATAGTATAGGGCATGTACAGTGACATAGCTGTAGTAACAGTAAGGGATGGTATAGTTATTACGACATGTACAGTGATTAAGGTAGTAAGTAACAGTAAGGGATGTGTATAGTTATAGGACATGTACAGATGATCATAGGGTTAGTAACAGTAAGGATGTGCTTATAGTTATAGACATGTACGGTGATCATAGAGTAGTGTAGTACACAGTAAGGGATGTGTTATAGTTATAGACAGTACGTGGTGACATAGTGTAGGTAACAGTAAGGGATTATGGTTATAGTTATAGACATGTACATGACATAGGTAAGTAACAGTAAGGGATGTGTTATTAAGTTATAGACATGATTACAGTGACATAGTGTAGTAACAGTAAGGGATGTGTGTATCGTATAGACATGTTACAGGGACATAGGTAGTAACAGTAAGGGATGTTTGTAGTTATAGACATGTACGGTGAACATAGTGTTAGTAACAGTAAGGGATGGTATAGTTATAGACATGGTACACTGACATAGTGTTAAGTAACAGTAAGGGATGTGTTATGTAGTTGGAAATTACGGTGACCATAGTGTAGTAACAGTAAGGGATGGAGATAGTATAGACCATGACGGTGACTAGCTGTGCTAAGTAACAGTAAGGAATTGTTAATAGTTATAGACATGTACGGGACACAGTGTAGTAACATAAGGGATGTGTATTAGTTATAGAACATGTACGGGGTGACTTAGTGTAGTTAGTAGTAACAGTTAGAGATGGTTAAGTTATAGAAGTGTACAGTGACATAGTGCAGTAGTAAACAGTAAGCGGATGTGTATAGTTATAGACAGTGTACGGTGACATAGTGTAGTCAACAGTAGGGATGTGTAAGTTATAGACATGTTACAGTGACATAGTGTAGTAACAGTAAGGGATGGTATAGTTTTATCGACAGTGCTACAGTGACATAGTGTAGTAACAGTAAGGATGTGTGTATAGTATGACATGTACGGTGGTGACATAGTGTAGTAACAGTAAGGGAGTGTGTATCGTATAGACGGTCACATGGAATAGCTGTAGTAACAGAAGGAGTGATGATATGTTTTTTTAGACATGTACGGTGATTATAGTGTAGTACACAGTAAGGGATGTGTATAGTATAGACAGTACAGGTGACGTGTAGTAACAGTAAGGGATGGTATAATTTATAGACATGTACGGTGACAGTGGTAAGTAAAGGAGTAGTATAGATTTTGGTGTTATAGACAGTACGGGTGAATAGGCAGTAGTTAACAGTATAGGGAGTGTGATAGTTATGAGACATGTACGGTCGAAAATAGTGTAGAACAGGAAGGATGGTGATAGTTATAGACGTATTACGGTGACATAGTTGTAGTAACAGTAAGGGGATGTGTATAGTTAAGACATGTACGGTGACATAGTGTAGTAACAGTTAAGGGATGTGTATAGTTATAGAACTGTACGGTGACAGTGTAGTAACCGTAAGGGATGTGCTATAGTTATAGACTGTACGGTAGTACAGTGTTATAGACAGCGGATAGGAGTAACAGTAAGGATGTGTATAGTTATAGACATGTACGGTGACATATAGCTGTAGTACAGTAAGGAGTGTGTATTATAGAGTATATAGACAAGTGTAAACAAGGAGTATAGGATGACATGAAGGTGACTTGTCAAGTTAACAGTAAAGGGATGTGTTTATAGTTATGAATGTACGGTGACAATAGGTGTAGTAAACAGAAGGTGATGTGTATAGTTATAGACTGGTACGGTCGGGGACATAGTGTAGTAACAGAAGGGATGTTGTATAGTTATAGACATGTACGGTCGACATAGGGTAACGAGTAAGGATGTTTTTATAGTTTAGACATGTACGGGACATAGTGTTAGTAAAGTAAGGGATGTGTATAGTATAGACATGTACGGTGACATAGTGTAGTAACAGGTAAGGGATGTGGTTATAGTTAGATAGATATGTAAGGTGACATGTGAAGTAACAGTAGGGTGTGTTATAAGTATAGGCATGGACGGTGACATAGATTGTAGTAACAGTAAGGGATGTGCATAGTTCATAGACAGTAGGTGACATAGTGTAGTAACAGTAAAGGATGTGTGTTATGTACAGACATGTACGGACTAGACATAGTGGTAGTAACAGTAAGGCGATGTGTATAGTTATAGACATGGTACGGTGACCTAGTGTAGTGAACAGTAAGGGATGTGTATAGTTATAGACATGTACAGGGACATAGGGTAGACCGTAAGGGATGTGTATAGTTATAGAATGTACAGTGATACAGTGTAACAGTAAGGTATGTGTGTTTATTTTAAAAGGGCATGTCCACCCGTTTAAAAATGATTTTTGATATGTTGCTCCCCATGGTTGTATGGTAGCCCAACCGCATGATTAGATTTTCCAAAAGCCCCTCCCCCAACTCTTACTTACTCCCTCGTTCCCCGCTGCATGCCGGCCCTCTGCTTGCGAGAATGCAAAGCAGAGGGGCGGGACAGGCAGTTGCCGTCTGTGATTGGCTGAGCGGCAGCCAATTCACGGACGCGGCTGCCGGTCATTCAGGTGTAGCCGGAGAGAAAGGGGAGGTAGGTAAGTAGAGTTTCGGGAGCTTTTGAAAATACTTAAACATGCGGGTGGGTTTTGGGGCTACCATACATGGGTGGAGAGCCAACCTATTAAAAGGTTTTTACGCTAGGGGGAGGGCATAGTGGAACTGGGAGAGGGAGGAGAGGGAGAGAGGGAGGGGGAGGGAGGGGGGAGAAGGGCTTGCCAGTAGACCCGCACATGACAAATATCTACCGGAGGCAAGGTAGCAGAAGGAGCCCTGCGAGCCGCCTGGTGGACAGTTTTGGGACTTTAGGGTGGGGCTACTACAGGAGAACCCTATGGAGCTGCGGATGTGAAGGAGTGAGAGGTTTACACTACAACTAATGGTGGGCCATTATAGGGGGGATTATAGTTTCGGGGGTGGACATGTCTCACTCTTTAATTACTCTTACGATTTATTTTACTGTAAATGCCCTTTTAAATGCCCTGCCATTTTTTTTTTATAAAAAAAACCAAAAGACGTTAGTAGTTGTGCCTAGTTAAATTACAGACAAATGGAAAACCAATAACTTCTTATGTTTCCATTATCCGTTCTAGACCTCATCTCGATACTATCGACACAATATGGAAGTGTTTTATATTACTAAAATATTTAAAAAAAAACGGGTGAACCATCCCAACCTAATGTTCTCTGGATCCTGACTCGCGATAAACCTGGGATTGATTCACAAAATAAACCAGATAATCTCTGAAAAACAAAAAACCCCCAGAGTATTACTGCTGCCATATTGGACCAAGTCACAGAGGGAGATATGATCATTTTAAATTCGTGTCTAGTCCAACTCCAGAGGTTACACACATACTCCACAAACAACTGTGATATACCAATGTTGAAATACAATCCATATATAATATTATTTCAAAACCATCAAGAACCAGATGTAACCAAGATTCTAATCTATAATCAGTTCATATTTAGGGGTATTTCGTGTCCATTCATTAGTTTGATTTGGGTGTCAAGACAATCAACAAAATGTGAGGAATAAGCCAGATTTTGATAAAAGGGCCACCTCGCCCGTTTTGTTTTTATATGTTTTTTAATTTATTTATTTTTAATTTACAAAAAAAATATTCTTTCATTAGTCGGCAGTAAAAAAAACTCTCCACTTCAGTCTGGCAGGGAAGGCTGAGAGCTGCAAGCCCTTTTGGGGCCAAACTCGACTTGTCGAAGAGGGCATGTGTGTGCACGGCATGGAGTGGTTGGGCGGGAAGGCCTGTGTACGTTTTAGTTGCATGGGGGCATGTTTGAATTGAGGGTTGAACTTGATCATCTATTTTCTCGTGGTTAGCAATGAGTCTGCAGCGCTGAATGGTCCTGAGTTCAATTCCACCCTTGAAACATACTGCCAAGGAGTTGTATGTTCTCCCCGTGCTGTGTGGGTTTCCTCCGGGCACTCCGGTTCACCCCACATCATAAAGCATTACTGATAGGTGGTATGTGTTCAAAAAATGTGTTGTATCATAAGCTTTAGGCAGGCCTGCCTACATGATGTGCAATGATAACAGATAATGTTAAGCGATACGGAAGATGTTGTGCGCTACTATAAATCCACAAGAATATTACTCTTAAATTAATTCAAAAGGACGGGAGAAAATGATAATTGTTACTAGGTCCAGCGAGGATTTTAAAACCATTGAAATTGACAGAAGATGTTCTTAGGGGATGATGACAATAAATTTTGCTATCGCACGTTACCCTCACTAGTACCCAAGAGGGAGATTTTAAAACACGTTGTCGACCATTGCTACGTTTGCGGAAAATGCGATTGGTAAGTCTTTGCAAACTTTTGACAGGCCGTTAATTGTCGTGCACAAAAAGCTTGTGTAAACTAATGTACTAACCTGTTAGCGAGGTGTTTTGTGTGCCTGTGCCATATGTCACAATTTTTGCAACAACAAGCGATTGCATGATTTTGCAATTGTGTTTTGTGTGCTTAGTGGTTGGTTTAAGAAACTTCAGGGGCATTCTTTCAGAACACATATAGATAATGTGTAACCCTAGTTTAAAAAAAAAAAAAAATTCTAAGGAAGTTTATTTTTATGCTGGACATGCCATTTAAACATTGTGACTCATGCTTAATTCCACTGTATGTTTTAATACTAATCATTTGAGACTTTAAAAAATACAGGTTACAGACTCCAATTTACATCAATGGGTGCTAATCGCACACAGTGCCCCATGCTCCTTGCATTAATAATAAACAATTTCCAAATACACAAAAAAAAGTAGAAAAAGGCAATAGGCCAAAGAAAAATATTCAGTGTTATTCAACAAAATGTCTATCATTCAAAAATGTTCTTATTTTTGCCCCAACACAATCAGAACTATTTAAACATTGTGAAAGCCAACATCTGATGGTTGGCAAAATTCGGCAAATTAGCACAGTTTTAAACGTAAGAATTTATTGAAAACCCTAATTGTCTTTAATTTACATAAGGGATAAGGCCTCCTTACAGGTAATATAAGTGGATATTACGCCAACAGAGAGGGAGTTCCACTGACCATATAGAATACTTTTTATTACAGGACAGGACTCTGATGGTGGCGTAATGTCCTTATATTATAATGTGAAGGGGCGCATATGGTTCTTATAAGACATAGTAGACGGATTCCTTCACCCCCATCCATTTTAATTCTAGACTCTTGTCACTATTTCCATCTCTTAAATTCCAAAGCTTACCTTCTGTAACTTAAACCAGTAAAAGACAAATCTTTTGGGAGTAGGAGCGAGACATTGGTTATGAAGTGACAGAAGCAGTCCAGCAGCTCTGTTAGTTGAAGTTAAACACAGCAAAAAATGCGTGAGTCATTGTCCAGCGCATGAACACTGAATGGGCGGAAGTTAGTGGGATATAAAGAAATATAAGAAATGAGTCACTTAGATGAAATAGCTGAGTGATTTTGATGAGAGATATAAAATATCACCTGTATGTATTAGTATTGAGATTTGATATAAGACATCCATCCATCCATTCCAACACTGCGTCGAGCCAAACACACATCTTCCGGCCTAAGTCTTGAGTCATGAGGGAACACCCAAGAATGAAGGGGTAAAAATCCTTCCTGGACATCCCCAACGTGGCAAATTGAATTATCCTTGGTTTATCTTATCAATACCAGTAATTAATTGTTTTTAGAAAATCATCACGATTTTTTGAAACTGACCAATGAACCCTGCCCATAAAACGTTCCACGTAAGACAGTTTCATAGCTTTTACCGTTTCGACAGTGACAAACCCATTTTCCCAACTCTACATTATGTATAATACCGTAACTTTGACATTCCTTGTTGAAAGAAACTCATCAGATTTTATATTAAACTGACCAATGAACCTGCCATAACAACAGTCCACTGGAAGACAGTCCATAAGCCGTTACCGTTCTCACAGTGACAAACCTTCCCAACGCATTTATGTATCAATACCAGTAATATGTAACATTGCCTGTTTGCGAGAAACTTCACCAGCTATTATTAAACTGACCAATGAACCTGCCAACAACCACGTCCAAATGGAAGACAGTTCATAGCTTACGGTTCCACAGTGAAGAAACCTTTCCGAACTCTATTTATGCTATCACTACCTGTAATTGAACATTCCTGTGTTGTAGAAACTCATCAAGTTTTTTGATTTTTTTGAACCTGACCAATGAAACCTGCATAACAAACGTCCCACATGGAAGACAATATCATGCTTTACCGTTTCTCTACGGGAGGAAGAAATAGGATGTTTATATAATTTTGCTATTTCTCTCCACTCTTTTTGCCATATAATCTCATTTTGAAACTTCGTTTAGTCTCTAATGTACTAACTCCAGGGCTCTTCTTCTAAAACCCGGGGTAATTCACGCCATCCAGACCTCATTTATGTAAGGAAACTTACCTGATCTCCCGGCCCACGCCGGGTCGCCAGGGCGCGGCTCACTGGACCTGGTGACGCGACGCTCGTTCCGTGGTAGCCGCATTGCGGGCGTTGGTGCGCACCACTGTACTCGCCACCCGGGCCAGAGCGAAAGTTCAGATGAACCCTTGCTCCCTCACGGAATGCCGGTAATGTAGGGGTCCGTGCTTGTCACGTGCAGCTCCTGTTGTCTGTTTTCACTTGGCTCAGTTTAGGCTTGACTCAGGCTTCCGTTCAGCGTCCTACACTGTCAGCAATCCTTGGTTTGTACATTGCCTCTAGTAAGCTCTTCAACATTGTTCATGTTATTCACGAGCTCATGTCATATCCCAGTTGGTTACACAGTCTTTGTCAGTTCCTACCAGCTTTTCTTCACTACTTATTTTCCAGTTCCACTTCAGCATGTGTTACAGTTCAGCTCTTTTCATTTTCAGTTCCACTTACTGAAGCATTGTTACAGTTTCAGGCTCTTCATTGTTTCCAGTTACAATTCAGCATTGTTGACAGTTAGCTCTTCTTTGTGTCCAGTTCCACTACAGACATTTGTTTACGTTCAGCTATTCATTGTTCAGTTCCACTTCAGATGGTTGACAGTTAGCACTTCATTGTTCTCCAGTTTCGATACAGACATTGTTACAGTCAGCTCTGTTTTTGTTTCCAGATTCACTACAGCATTGTTTACAGTTCAGCCTCTTCATTGTTCCAGTTCCATACAGCCATTTGTTTTAAAGGATTCAGTCTTCATTGTTCCAGTTCCCCGCACAGCATGTTACAGTCAGCCTCTCTTTGTCCTCAGATTCACTACTGCAATTGTTAAGTCCAGCCATTCATTGTTTCAGTGTCCACTACTGCATTGTTAGTCCAGCACCTTCATTGTTCCAGTTTCATTCCAGCATTGTGTTTGTTCAGTAAAAGGCTCCGGGACTATACTTCCTCATATCCCGACTACAACACCGTCTCCCAGGTTAATATCCTCTATTAGTACTGGGGAAACCATTACAGTAACCTCTTTCAATGTGATGAGCAATAAGAAGACATGACACTGCAGGAGCATGTCTTCTATTTGGCCACGGCACTAAGCGAGGCTAGGAAGACAGGAGGAAGGCGGAAGACAAAGTAAAGAGCCGCCAGCCGGTGGTGTAACTTGTGTGCTTGAAGCTTGTGCTTGGAGGACGTCAGATGCCTGTAGTGGTCTGAGGTCCTGCCCTGGCACCTTGCTGCCTGGCTGCTGCATATTTCTATAGTTGCAGTTGCCAATCCAATTAATCACAAGTTCCAGACTCCACAGAGTAACGTCTACTCTACTGACTAATAAATACTTATGACAGTGAAGAAAATGACACACACTTTGTAGAGATAGATATATAGATGTAGATAGATGATAAAAAATAGATGATATATAGATAGATTTAGATAGTAGATAGATAGATAGCTACAGATAGTGATAGATGATGATAGATAGATGGATAGATAGATGCCAGATAGATGCTGATAGATAGATGATATAATAGATAGATCAGATGATAGATAGATGAACTAGATAGATAAGATAGATAGAAGATAGATCAGATAGATAGATAAGATGATAGCCAGAGTAACAGACGACAGACGCGGAAGACAGATAGACAGATAGAGATAGATAGATAGATAGATGATAGATAGAAGATAGTAGAGAGAGGGATGGGATGGATGGATGGAGGATGGATGGGGGCGGATGGCTGGATGGAGGATGGATGGATGGAATGCGAGGATGGATGGTGGATAGATAGATTAGATAGATGGATGGATAGATCGAGATGGATAGATAGATAGATAGATTGATAGATGAGATGGAATAGATAGATGGATAGTAAGAGAGAGATAGAGAGAGAGAGGGATAATGAGATGGATAGATAGATGGATAGATAGATGGTAGTGATAGATAGATGGATAGATAGATAGATAGAGAGTTTTTGATAGCGAGATAACAGACAGACAGCACGGACAGAAGCACAGACAGACAGACAGAGAGATGATAGATAGATAGGTAGATAGATAGATAGATAGTAGATAGATTAGATAGATAGAGATGATAGAGGATAACAGACAGACAGGAAAGACAGATGATAGATAGAGATGTGGGTAGATAGATAGATAGATAAGTAGATAGAAGATAGATAGATAGATAGATAGAAGATAGATAGATAGATAGATGGATGATGGCTGGATTAGAATAGATAGATAGATAGATAGATAGATAGATGGATAGATGGATAGATGGATAGAGTGGATGATGGGATAGATAGATGGAAGATAGATAGAAGATAGATTAGATAGATAGATAGATAGATAGATAGATTAGATAGATAGATAGATAGATAGATAGATAGATCGGAATAGATGGAGATAGATGGATAGATGGATAGATGGATAGATGGATAGATGGAAGATGGAGGATGGATGATGGATGATGGATAGACAGATGGATAGACAGATGGATAGATGATGGACAGACAGACAGACAAGACAGACAGACAGACAGACAGGACAGACAGAGAGAGAGAGAGAGAGAGGAGATGAGAGAGAGAGGAGAGAGAGAGAGATTCGATAGATAGATAGATAGATAATAGATAGATGATAGTAGATAGATAGAGAATATTGGGGGAAACTATGTAACGGCATGTCACAAACTGAGAGGGGCATAAATGAACCATGGACTACTTTCCAATTATCCCATTATACTTCCCAATGTTACTGTACTGTATATCCCAGGACTGAAACCAAATACCCTTATAATAATGTCCATATATTACTTTTCATTGATACCCAGTTACCCCACTGTGAATCTCTCTATACTAATGTTTTATTATTTCTGTTTGCTTTGGCGAATGTCAAAATGTAAGATCTGCCAATAAAGCTCTTTTTGATTGATTGAATAAGTAGTATCTATATCTATCCATTATCTATCTTTCTATCCATCTCTATCTATCTTTCCTACTTCTTTCTATCTGTCTGTTCATCTATATGTATGTTAGTATCTGTCATATCTATTAGACAGAGATAGAAAGATAGATAGATAAAGATAGATAGAAAGATAGATAGAAAGATAGATAGAGAGATAGATAACAATAATTTGTGTGGCTGGTGCTCAGAAAGGTAGGATAACAGTCTAGATTTCAAAGCATTATGAATGGATAGTGAGAGAGTGAGAGAGTTTATAAGATAGGAGCAGCAGCAAGAGAGAATGGTTTATGGTGGGAGGAAGCAGTGTTAGTTGGGGGGGGCTGTGGAGAAGATTTCCTTGTGAGGAGCGGAGGGCACAGCCAGGAACATAAGGGACCAAGATAGAGAAGATACTTAGGGAGGTGCAGTAGAGTGAAGGGATTAAATATTAAAAGTTAAGAAGGGTATTGAATAGGATTCTTTGTTTGATGGGAATCCACCCTATTGACTGCAGTTGCAGGTTCCTTTGGGAGGAGAGTTAGATGATCTGAGCTGTCAAGTTAAAGGAGAACTAAAGTCTCCAGACAACATTGTCCCAATAGACAGAGCAGATTCACAAACATACAACAAGCTGTGTCTACCTCTCCATTTGCTGTGGCCATTGGGTGATTATTTTGAAAATAACCTGTGAGTAGTACTGGGGTCAGCTCCCACAATCCAACTATCTGGGTAAATCCCCAGCAAAGTGTTGGCATACAGGCACATGCTCTGTAGTGTTTAACAGATCAAAACAGGACGTTGCAGTCTTGCTTCCTAGAAGCGACAGCAATCACATTACAGCACAGAGATCCTCCCTCTCCCTGACACAGAACAGGGATTTAAGTTTTTTGTTTTCAAACACATTCAATGCTCCTTGTCCAACAATGATGTAATTCTTTTTTCATACAAAGGAAAAGTAATATTTGCATATATAGATAGCATATTATTTCATAGATAGCATGGATGTAAGAAATGGAATAATAACAATTCAACTAAACTTAAAAAAATAAAAGTCTGGGATAGAACCTACAACTTATTACATTTACTCGACTTGAGAAAAGAAATTTGGGCAGCTAACGTAAATATAGAACATACATGTAGAATCTTTTTATAACATAATGGAACAAAAAAACGGTAACCTGGGGATTCAAACTTGTGACCTTCAGAACTGAGTTTTTCTATAACAGGCATCTTACTAGGTGAGCCACCAATGATTGATGAAAGATAATAGAAACAAAAAAAGGGAAGTCTGGGGTATTGAACCTGTGACCTTCTGAACTGTGTATTTTTAAACCTGGTGCCTTACCCGGAGCACAACACAGAATAAGTAGAGAAGACAGGTACATTTGGAAGCTTTACCTTTTGCTAGGAAAAGATATAAAAAAATGGAATATGGAAGCCCTTGATAAGACTTTGAAATCTGCTTGTTACCCTGCAGTTATTTCCAGCAACTCACATGACGGTTAATAACTGCAGGGTAACAAGCAGCTTTCAAAGTTTATCAAGGATCATATTGGTCTGAAGACATCTGTATAGAAAATACTCTGACATAGAGACATAAATACTGGGGTCAGTTACAGAATCTATTACTTATCAGGGATTCCATATTGGTGTATAACATCTGTATAGAAAAATTGTACAAAAAGACAGTGAATACTGGGGGTCAGTTACAGAATCTATTACTTATCAGGGATTCCATATCGGTGTATTAGACCTCTGTATAGAAAATACTCTGTACATAGAGACAGTGAATACTGGGGTCAGTTACAGAATCCATTACTTATCAGGAATTCCATATTGGTGTATAACATCTGTATAGAAAATACTCTGTACATAGAGACAGTGAATACTGGGTCAGTATAGAATCTATTACTTATCATGGGATCCATATTGGTGTATAGACATGTGTATAGAAAATACTCTGTACATAGAGGACGGTGAATACTGGGGTCAGTACAGAATCTATTACTTATCAGGGATTCATATTGGTGTATAGACATCTGTATAGAAAAATACTCTGTACATAGGGACAGTGAATACTGGGTCAGTTACAGAATCTATTACTTATCAGGGATTCCATGTTGGTTGTATAGAATCTGTATAGAAAATAATCTGTACATAGAGACAGTGAATACTGGGTCAGTTACAGAATCTATTACTTATCGGGTATTCCATATTGGTGTATAGAACATCTGTATAGAAAAAGTCTGTACATAAGACAGCGATACTGGGGTCAGTTACAGAAACTATACTTATCAGGGATTCCATATTGGGTAGAGAATCTGTATAGAAAATACCTGTATATAGAGACAGCGAAACTGGGGCGAGGTTACAGAATTATTACTTATAGGGATTCCATGTGTGTGTTATAGACATCTGCATAGAAAATACTCTGTGCATAGAGAAGGTGAATACGAATATGGGGTCAGTTTTTTTGTTACAAAATATATTACTTATCGGGAATTCCATATTGGTGTATAGACATCTGTGATAGAAAAGTACTCTGACATAGAGACCAGTGAAACTGGGGTCAGTTACAGAATCTATTACTGAGTCAGGGATCCTGTTGGTGTATAGACATCTGTAGAGAAAAATAATCTGTAAATGAGAGACAGTGAAATACTGGGTAGTTAACAGCATTATTACTTAGTGGGTATTCCATATTGGTGTATAGGACATCTGTATAGAAAATAGTCTGTGACAAGAGACAGCGAATACTGGGGTCAGTAGAATCTATACTTATCAGGGATTCCCAATATGGTGTATAGACATCGTATAGAAAAACTCTGTACATAGAGAAGTGAATACTGTGTCGTACATGAATATTACATTACAGGGATTCCATAGTGTTGTATAGACATCTGTATAGAAAATACTCTGTGACTAGAGACAGTGAATACTGGGGTCAGTTACAGAATCTTACTATCAGGGATTCCATGTTGGGTGTATAGACATCGTATAGGAAGAAATACTGTGACATAGAGACAGTGAATATAGGGATCAGTTACAGAACTATTACTTGTCAGGGATTCCATATGGGTGGGGAGACATCTGTATAGAAAATACTCGTACATAGGACGACAGTGAATACTGGGGTCAGTTACAGAATCTATTACTTATCAGGGATTCCATATCGGTTGTATAGACATCTGTATAGAAAATACTCTGTACATAGAGAAGTGAATACTGGGGGTCAGTTACAGAATCTCTTACTTATCAGGGATTCCATATCGGTGTATAGACATCTGTATAGAAAATACTCTGTACATAGAGACAGTGAATACCGGGGGGTCAGTTACAGAATCTATTACTTATCAGGGATTCCATATCGGTTGTATAGACATCTGTATAGAAAATACTCTGTACTAGAGACAGTGAATACTGGGGTCAGTTACAGAATCTATTATCGATCAGGGATCCATATTGGTGTATAGCCATCTGTCTAGAAATTATTCTGTACATAGAGACAGTGAATACTGGGGCAGTACAGAATCTATTAATTATCAGGGATTCCATATTGGTTGTACAGACATCTGTATAGAAAATACTCTGTACATAGAGACAGTGAATACTGGGGTCAGTTACAGAATCTATTACGTATCAGGGGATTCCATATTGGTGTATAGACATCGTATAGAAAAACTCTGTACATAGCGACAGTGAATACTGGGGTCAGTTACAGAATCTATTACTTATCAGGGATTCCATATTGGTGTATAGAACTTAGTATAGAAAATACTTTGTACATAGAGACAGTGAATACTGGGTCAGTACAGAACCTCATTATATTATCAGGGATTCATTTGGTGTGGAGACATCCTGTATAGAAAATACTTGTGCATAGAGACTGTGAATACTGGGGTCAGTTACAGAATCTATTACTTATCAGGGATTCCATTTGGTGTGGAGACATCTGTATAGAAAATACTTTGTGCATAGAGACTGTGAATACTGGGGTCAGGGGGTGTGGTTCTTTAATGACTCAGGGCTGTGTGGGTTGTACTGATAACAATATGGAAACCTTATTTACAGAATCTATTTCTCACATGTACTAAATGCAACTTACTTGAGAAAAATCTTACAATGTATACCTAGGTGTTCTGGGGAGAAAAACTTTCACATTAGGTTCTTAAAAAATTAAGTTTTGTTCTCCTTTAAGACTGGAGAGGAGAGAGATGACAGGCCAGGAGTCCAAGTAGCAGAATGTTACAGTAGTCAAGACGGAGATTATAAGGGCATGGGTGAGTATTCAGTGAGTGGAGCAAGAGCGGATCTTGGTAATATTGTGAAGGAGAAAATGACACGTCCTAGCATCATTGTTAATGTGATGATGGGAGAAAAGAAGAGGAGTTAAATATTACTCCTAAGCAGCTTGCAGATTCAACAGGGTGTTAAAGGATAAGTGCACTGTAAAATCAAGTTGTGTTCATTTGGAAGCTGCAGCTTTAAAAATACCGTTGCCATATTTTTTTTTTACCTATGCCCCTCCAGAGCCTAGCTTTGTGCCTTGGAAGTTGCTGACATCTTGTTACTGGTTTGCTGAATGTTAAGCTCCGCCCCTCTGAGATTTCCTCTGCTTTCTCCTGCTTGAGCCTCAAACAGTAATGCTGTGAGTTCCGTGCACTTTCCTGCTTGAGCCTCAAAACAGTAATGCCTGTGAGTTCCGTGCACTCTCCGCTTGAGCCTCAAACAGTAATGCCGTGAGTTCCGTGCACCTCACCTGCCTAAGCATCAAAAAAGTAATGCCGTGAGTTACGTGCACTCTCCTGCTTGAGCCTCAAACAGTAATGCCTGTGAGTTCCATGCAACTTCCTGCTTGAGTCTCAAACAGTAATGCTGTGAGTTACGTGCACTCTCCTGCTTGAGTCTCAAACAGTAATGCCTGTGTAGTTCCGTGCACTTTCTGTTGAGTCTCAAACACTAATGCCTGTGAGTTCCGTGCACTCTCTGACTGAGCTTCAAACAGTAATGCCTGTGAGTTCCGTTGCACTCTCCTGCTGAGCCTCAAACAGTAATGCTGTGAGTTCCGTGCACTCTCCTGCTTGAGCTTCAAACAGTAATGCCTGTGAGTTAAGTGCAATCTCCTGCTTGAGCCTCAAACAGTAATGCCTGTGAGTTCCGTGCACTTCTTCCGCTTGAGTCTCAAACAGTAATGCCTGTGAGTTACGTGCACTCTCCTGCTTGAGTCTCAAACACAGTAATGCTGTGAGTTCCGTGCACTTTCCTGCTTGAGTCTCAAAACACCTAATGCCTGTGAGTTCCGTGCACTCTCCGCTTGAGCTTCAAAAAGTAATGCCTGTGAGTTCCGTGCACTCTCCTGCTTGAGCCTCAAACAGTAATGCTGTGAGTTCGTGCACCTGCGGGTGTGTGCACGGAACTCACGGCATTACTGTTTGAGGCTAAGCAGGAGAAAGAAGAGGAAATCTCAGAGGGGCGGAGCTTAACATTCAGCAAACCAGCACAGATGCAGCAGCAACTCCCAAGGCACAAAGCTAGGCTCTGGGGGGGAATAGGATAAAAACAAAAACATGTCAACTGTATTTTAAAGCTGAAGCTTCCAAATGAACATAACTGAGTTTACAGTGCACTTATCCTTAATGACATATTGCCAATAGAGATGTGGAGAAGGTGACTGGTCCTAGTTAGGGGGGGAATTATGATTTTGTTGGATACGATTGAGATTAAGACGGTGGTGCGCCATCCAGGAAGAGATAGAGAGCAGACATTTAGAGATTTGGATTAAACTTCAGGGGTTAGTGCCAGGGGTGGACAAGGACATCCGTGTAACATGATATTTAAAGTCAAAAGAACTGATTATTTCTCCCAGAGATAGTGTAGAGTGAGAAAGCAATAAAGAGCCAACCAATCATGGCTAAATCAGAAGGCAGAGACAACCAATCAGGTCTAAATCAGAATGCAGAGACAGGTCAATTATGTCTACGAAAAGAGAAGAGACAACCAACCATGGCTATAATTAAAATAAATTAAACCCCTTTGTTTATAATGTATTCCCAGTGTGCAGATAATTGATATTGATGGGGCCTAGGAATGGCATTGATTATCTTTTCCTTTATGTATAATGTATGTCAGGTGGCAGATAATATGATATTGTATGGCGGCCTAGGAATGATGCAATTGATACTTTCTATGTTTATAATGGTTATGCCAGTGTGCAGATAATATGATATTGTATGGGGCCTAGGAATGTGCATTGATTATCTTTCTATGTTTATAATGTATGCCAGTGTGCAGATAATATGATATTGTATGGGGCCTAGGAATGTGCATTGATTATCTTTTCTATGTTTATAATGTATGCCAGTGTGCAGATAATATGATATTGTATGGGGCCTAGGAATATGTGCATTGATTATCTTTTCTATGTTTATAAAGTATACCAGTGTGCAGATATGATATTGTATGGGGGCTAGGAATGTGCATTGATATCTTTCTAGTTTATAAAGTATGCCAGTGGGCAGATAAATATATGATATTGTTGGGGACTAGGAATGTGCATTGATTATTCTGTTCTATGTTATAAAGTATGCCATGTGCAGATAATATGATATTGTATGGGGCATAGGAATGTGCATTGATACTTTTCTATGTTTGTATAAATGTTTGACCAGATCAGTAGCACTTCTGCAAATGTAAAAATGTAGTTGTAATTTAGCCTAAGAAGCAAATAAGCTACAATTACTCTGGTGTGTGAACTCCACCTACCAATAAACTAGCCTGACAGAAAGTCCATCAATAGACGGCACTTACGGTAGTAAAAATATAACATAGTAATTGAGATGAAAAAGACATATGTCCATGTAGTCCCACCGAAAAAAAAACAAAACAGCTAAAATTTTTGGAGGTAGGGGGGGGAATTCCTTCCTGACCTCAAATGTCAATTGGAAAGTATCCCCATACCAACCAGAACTACAGTATTAGTATATTAATTTCAGGTAATTCTCAAATATTAGTATCCCCGTACCACCAGAACTACAGTATATGTATAATACCAGTAATTTTCAATATAGAGTGATCCTTGTACCAACCAGAACTACAGTATATGTAATAATACTAGTAATTCTCAATATTATATATGTATCCCTGTACCAACCAGAACTACAGTTATGTATTAATAACTGTATTAACTCAATATTATATAGTATTCCTGACCAATCAGAACTACAGTATATGTATTAATACCAGTAATTCTCAATATTATATAGTATCCCCGTACCAACCAGAACTACAGTATATGTATTAATACCAGTATCTGTTGTATTCAATTAGATCAACTGGACTTGAAATGTAGTTCTTGAAGACGTTTCGCCTAGTCATCCGACTGGCTTTCTCAATTCAGAA
Source organism: Hymenochirus boettgeri (assembly GCA_019447015.1). Taxonomy (NCBI): domain Eukaryota; kingdom Metazoa; phylum Chordata; class Amphibia; order Anura; family Pipidae; genus Hymenochirus; species Hymenochirus boettgeri. The sequence continues at coordinate 231,076,965 of CM033475.1, forward strand.
GACTAGTACAAGAATCTGTGGCAATTAGGTACCCTGGAGAATCCCAATTAGCAATCACGCCAGGTGTTAAGGGGTGATTAGATAGTGGCTAAGAGGTGTTATAGGACTGCCAGAGTAAGGTGTTAAAACAGCATTGTACATGGCAGACAGTTGGTGAACCCCCCCACCCTATTTAACACCTTACTCTATGGGCGTTCCTATAACACCTCTTAGCCACTATCTAATCACACCCTTAACACCTGGCTGTGATATGCTAATTGGGATTCTCCAGAGGGTACATTAATTGCCACAGATTCTTGTACTAGTCTCTGAATTGAGAAGCCAGCCGGTATGACTAGCGAAACGTCTTCAAGAACATACATTTAAGTCCAGTTGATCTAATTGAATACAACAGATTTATACCATGACCTGGATGAATGAAGAACTTCACAAGCATATTAATACCAGTAATTTCAATAATAATAGTATCCCTGTACCAAACCACACTCACAGTATATGGATTAATACCAGTAATCTCAATATTATATAATATCACTGTACCAACCAGAACTACAGTATATGTATTAATCCCAGTAATTCTCAAAATATTAGTACCCTGTACCGACCAAAACTACAGTATTAGTATTAATACCAGATTCTCAATATTATATAGTATCCACCGTACCAACTAGAACTACAGTATGTGTATTAAAACAGTAATTCTCAATATTATATATATTATCCTGTACCACACCAGAAACTACAGTATATGTATAATACCAGTAATTCTCAATATATATAGTATCCCGTACCAACAAGAACTACAGTATATGTATTAATACCAGCAATTCTTAATATTAATATAGTATCCTCGGACCAACCAGAAACTACAGTATATGTATTAATACACAGTAATTCTCAATATTAATAGTATCCCCGTACCAACCAGAACTACAGTATATGTATTAATACCAGGCAATCTTAATATTAATAGTATCCCCGGACCAACCAGAACTACGAGTATATGTATTAATACCAGTAATTCTCAATATTATATAGTATCCCCGTACCAACCAGAACTACAGTAATGGTATTAACTAGCAAAATACCCACGCTTCGCAGCGGAGATGTTGAAATAACCTTTAGTAAGAAAGCAATAATGTATCAAGATTGCTGTAAATATAATAACAACCACAGAAAAATCTGTTATGTTTCGCTGTTAATTGTAAAGGATGCTCTGGGTGTTCGGATGAGCGTTCTCTCCGGCAAATGTTGATGCTGGGGACAGCATGTAATCGGGGATGTGACAGTGCAGACTATGCATAATTGCAACAACGGAGTGGTTGGTGGCTTTCTGCAAGTTGGTTCTCAGCCAGTCCCCGCACACACCCTGAAATTTTGGTAAAAATCGGTCCAGCCGTTAGTGTGCAGGAGTTCAAAATTCTATCCCCCCCCCATTCACCCCACCCTTAAAAAAATATTTCGTTAACCTTTTACTGGTAAAGGAGTATATGCATACAAAATTTGGTTGAAATCGGACCAACCATATAGATTTGATATAGCTTGTAAGATAGGTAACCATAAGTCTGGCCCAATGTCAGATACTCACCGTTACAGGTGGGAATTTCGAAACCGAAACCTGCTTAAACTTTGTAAGTAAGGTGCAATGAATGAGCTGCCATCCGCCCCCAATACCCCCCACTATTCCTCTCTGTCCACCCTCCAAACCCTTCCCCTTTCACCTCACAGGTTCCCGCCACACCCTGAAATTTTGGTAAAAATCGGTTCCAGCCCGTTAGTGTGCAGAGTTCAAAATTTTATTCCCTCCCCCCCCCATTCACGCCCCACCCTAAAAAAAAATATTTTGTTAACCTTTTACGGGCTAAATGTGAGTATATGCATACAAAAATTTGAGTCTGTGCAATGTCAGATACTCACCGTTACACAGGTGGAATTTCGAAACGAAACCTGCTTAACTTTTGTAAGTAAGGTGGCAATGAATGAGCTGCCAAATTTAAGCCGTCTGCCTCCACGGCCAGTTGGAGAATTAGTGAGTGGTAAGTGACATATGTGAGTGAGGGCGCGTTACAGGTGGAATTCGAAACAAACCTGCTTACTTTTGTAAGTAAGGTGCAATGAAATGAGCCTGCCAAATTTAAGCGTTTGCCTCCACGCAAGTTGGAGGAAGTAGTGATGAGGGAGTGAGTGATGTGAGGGCGTTACAGGTGGGAATTTCGAAACAAAACCTGCTTAACTTTTGTTAAGTAAGGTGCAATGAATGAGCCTGCCAAATTTAAGCCGTTTGCCTCCACGGCAAGTTGGAGAATTAGTGATGAGTAAGTGAGTGAGTGAGGGCCGACAGGTGGAATTCGAAACAAAACCTGCTTAACTTTTGTAAGTAAGGTGCAAAATGAGCCTGCCAAATTAAGCACGTTTGCCTCAACGGCAAGTTGGAGAATTAGTGATGAGTGAGTGAGTGAGGGAGGGCGTTACAGGTGGAATTTCGAAACGAGAACCGCTTAACTTTGTGAGTAAGGTACATGAATGAGCCTGCCAAATTTAAGCTTGTCTGCTCCACGGAAGTTGGAGAATTGTGATGAGTGAGTGAGTGAGTGAGTGAGGGCGTTACAGGTGGAATTTCGAAACGAAACCTGCTATAAACTTTGTAAGGTTGCAATGAGAAGCTGCCAAATTAAGCCCTTCTGCCTCCGGCCAGTTGGAGAATTAGTGATGAGTTGAGTGAGTGAGTGAGGGCGTTACAGGTGGAATTCGAACGAAACCTGCTTAACTTTTTAAGTAAGGTGCAATGAGCCTGCCAAATTTAAGCCGTCTGCCTCCACTGGCAAGTTGGAGAAATAAGTGATGAGAGTGAGTGAGTGAGGAGTGAGGCGTTGCAGGGGATTTCGAAACAAAAACCGCTTAACTTTTGAAGTAAGGTGCATGAATGAGGCCTGCCAAATTTAAGCCGTCTGCCTCCACGGCAAGTGGAGAATTGAGGGGTGAGTGAGTGAGTGAGTGAGGGCGTACAGGTGGAATTTCGAAACGAAACCTGCTTAACTTTTGTGAGTAAGGTCAATAAATGAGCCTGCCAAAATTAAGCGTCTGCCTCCACGGCAGTTGGAGAATTAGTGATGAGTGAGTGAGGTGAGGGCGTACAGGTGGAATTTCGAAACGACAACCTGCTTAACTTTGTAAGGTGCAATGATGAGCCTGCCTCCAATTTAAGCTGTCTGCCTCACGGCAAGTTGGAGAATTAGTGAGAGTGTGATGAGTGAGTGAGGGCGTTACAGGTGGAATTTCGAAAGAAACACCTGCTAACTTTTAAGGTGCAAACTGAGCCTGCCAAATTTAAGCCCTCTGCCTCCAGGCAAGTTGGAGAATTAGTGATGAGTGAGTGAGTGAGTGAGGGCGTTACAGGTGGAATTTCGAAACGAAAACCTGCTTAACTTTTGAAGTAAGGTGCAATGAGCCTGCCAAATTTAAGCCGTCTGCCTCCACAGCAAGTTGGAGAATTAGTGATGGTGAGAGTGAGTGAGTGAGGGCGTTCAGGTGGAATTCGAAACGAAACCTGCTTAACTTTTGTAAGTAAGGTGCAATGAATGAGGCTGCCAAATTTAAGCCATCTGCTCCACGGCAAGTTGGGAGAATTAGTGAGTGAGTGAGTGAGTGAGGGCGTTACAGGTGGAATTTCGAAACGAAACCTGCTTAACTTTTGTAAGTAAGGTGCAATGAATGAGCCTGCCAAATTTAAGCCTCTGCCTCCACGGCAAGTTGGAGAAATTAGTGAGTGAGTGAGTGAGTGAGGGCTACAGGTGGAATTCGAAAGAAACCTGCTTAACTTTTGTAAGTAGGTGCAATGAATGAGCCTGCCAAATTTAAGCCATCTGCCTCTCCGGCAAGTTGGAGAATTAGTGATGGTGAGTGAGTGAGTGAGTGAGGGCGTTACAGGTGGAATTTCGAAACAAAACTGCTAACTTTTGTAAGTAAGGTGCAATGAATGAGCCTGCCAAATTTAAGCGCCTGCCTCACGCAAGTGGAGATTAGTGATGAGTGAGTGAGTGAGTGGGGCGTTACAGGTGGAATTTCGAAACGAAACCTGCTTAACTTTTGTAAGTAAGGTGCAATAAATGAGCCTGCCAAATTAAGCCGTCTGCCTCCACGGCAAGTTGGAGAATTATGATTGAGTGAGTGAGGTGAGGGCGTTACAGGTGGAATTTCGAAACAAAACTGCTTAACTTTTGTAAGTAAGGTTGCAATGAATGAGCCTGCCAATTTAAGCCGTTTGCCTCCACGGCAAGTTGGAGAATTAGTGATGAGTGAGTAGTGAGGGTGAGGGCGTTACAGGTGGAATTTCGAAAACGAACCTGCTTAACTTTTGGAGTAAGGTCAATGAATGAGCCGCCAAATTTAAGCTGTCCTGCCACCAGGCAAGTTGGAGAATTAGTGATGAGTGAGTGAGTGAGTGAGGGCGTTCAGGTGGAATTTCGAAACGAAACTGCTAACTTTTGTAAGTAAGGTGCAATGAATGAGCCTGCCAAATTTAAGCCTCTGCCTCCACGGCAAGTTGGGAATTAGTGATGAGTGAGGGTGAGTGAGGGCGTACAGGTGGAATTTCGAAACGAAACCTGCTTAACTTTGTAAGTAAGGTGCAATGAATGAGCCTGCCAAATTTAAGCCTCTGCCTCCACGGCAAGTTGGGAGAATAGTGATGAGTGAGTGAGTGAGGGCGTTACAGGTGGAATTTCGAAAGAAACCTGCTTAACTTTTGTAAGTAAGGTGCAATGAATGAGCCTGCCAAATTTAAGCCTCTGCCTCTACGGCACAAGTTGGAGAATTAGTGATGAGTGAGTGAGTGAGTGAGTGAGGGCGTTACAGGTGGAATTCGAAACGAAAACTGCTTACTTTTGTAAGTAAGGTGCAATGAATGAGCCTGCCAAATTTAAGCCGCTGCCTCCACGCAAGTTGGAGAATTAGTGATGAGTGAGTGTGAGGGGGAGTGAGGGCGTTACAGGTGGGAATTTCGAAACGAAACCTGCTTAACTTTTGTAAGTAAGGTGCAACTAATGAGCCTGCCAAATTTAAGCCGTCTGCCTCCACGGCAAGTTGGAGAATTAGTGATGGAGGTGAGTGAGTGAGGGCGGTTACAGGTGGAATTTCGAAACAAACCTGCTTAACTTTTGTAAGTAAGGTGCAATGAATGAGCCTGCCAAATTAGCCGTTCTGCCTCCACGGCAAGTGGAGAATTAGTGATGAGTGAGTGAGTGAGTGAGGGCGTTACAGGTGGAATTTCGAAACGAAACCTGCTTAACTTTTGTGAGTAAGGTAATGAATGAGCCTGCCAAATTTAAGCTGTCGCTCCACGGCAAGTTGGAGAATTAGTGATGAGTGAGTGAGTGAGTGAGGAGGCGTTACAGGTGGAATTTCGAAACGAAACCTGCTTAACTTTTGTAAGGTGCAATGAATGAGCCTGCCAAAATTTAAGCCGTTGCCTCCACTGGCAAGTTGGAGAATTAGTGATGAGTGAGTGAGTGAGTGAGGGAGGTTACAGGTGGAATTTCGAAACGAAACTGCTTAACTTTGTAAGTAAGGTGCAATGAGCCTGCCAAATTTAAGCCGTCTGCCTCACGGCAAGTTGGAGAATTAGATGAGTGATGAGGAGTGAGTGAGTTGAGGGAGTTGCAGGTGGAATTCGCAACGAAACCTGCTTAACTTTTGTAAGAAGGTGCAATGAATGAGCCTGCCAAATTTAAGACGTCTCGCTCCACGGCAAGTTGGATAATAGTGATGAGTGAGTGAGTGAGGCGTTACAGGTGGAATTTCGAAAGAAACCTGTAACTTGTAAGTAGTGCAAAGAATGAGGCTGCCAAATTTAAGCCGATCTGCCTCCACGGCAAGTTGGAGAATTAGTGATGAGTGAGTGAGTGAGGGCGTTACAGGTGGAATTTGAAACGAAACCTGCTTAACTTTGTAAGTAAGGTGCAATGAATGAGCCTGCCAAATTTAAGCCATCTGCCTCCACGGCAAGTTGGAGGAATTAGTGATGAGTGAGTGAGTGAGTGAGTGAGGGCGTTACAGGTGGAATTTCGAAACGAAACCTGCTTAACTTTTGTAAGTAAGGTGCAATGAATGAGCCTGCCAAATTTAAGCCGTCTGCCTCCACGGCAAGTTGGAGAATAGTGATGAGTGAGTGATGAGTGAGGGCGTTACAGGGAATTTCGAAACGAAACTGCTTAACTTTGTAAGTAAGGTGCAATGAATGAGCCTGCCAAATTTAGCTCTGCCTCCACGGCAAGTTGGAGAATTAGTGATGAGTGAGTGAGGAGTGAGGGCGTTGACAGGTGGAAATTCGAAACAAACCTGCTTAACTTTTGTAAGTAAGGTGCAATGATGAGGCTGCCAAAATTTAAGCGTCTGCCTCCACGGCAAGTTGGAGAAATTAGTGATGGTGAGTGAGTGAGTGAGGGCGTTACAGGTGGAATTCAAACGAAACCCTTAACTTTGTAAGTAAGGTGCAATGAATGAGCCTGCCAAATTTAAGCCGTCTGCCTCCAGGCAAGTTGGAGAATTAGTGATGAGTGAGTGAGTGAGGGCGTTACAGGTGGAAATTCGAAACAAACCTGCTTAACTTTGTAAGTAAGTGCAATGAATGAGCCTGCCAAATTTAAGCCGTCTGCCTCCACGGCAAGTTGGAGAATTAGTGATGAGTGAGTGAGTGAGGGCGTTACAGGTGGAATTTCGAAACGAAAACTGCTTAACTTTTGTAAGTAAGTTGCAGATGAATGAGCCTGCCAAATTTAAGCCGTCTGCCTCCACGGCAAGTTGGGGAGAATTAGTGATGAGTGAGTGAGTGAGGGCGTTACAGGTGGAATTTCGAAAAAACTGCTTAACTTTTGTAAGTAAGGTGCAATGAATGAGCCTGCCAAATTTAAGCTCTGCCTCCACGGCAAGTTGGAGAATTAGTGATGAGTGAGAGTGAGTGAGGGCGTTTACAGGTGGGAATTTCGAAACGAAACCTGCTTAACTTTGTGTAAGTAGGTGCAATGAATGAGCCTGCCAAATTTAAGCCGTCTGCCTCACGGCAAGTTGGAGAATTAGTTGATGAGTGAGTGAGTGAGTGAGGGCGTACAGGTGGAATTTCGAAACGAAACCGCTTAACTTTTGTAAGTAAGGTGCAATGAATGAGCCTGCCAAATTTAAGCCGTCTGCCTCCACGGGCAAGTTGGAGAATAGTGATGAGTGAGTGAGTGAGTGAGGCGTACAGGTGGAATTTCGAAACAAACCGCTTAACTTTTGTAAGTAAGGTGCAAGAATGAGCTGCCAAATTAAGCGTCTGCCTCCACGGCAAGTTGGAGAATTAGTGATGAGTGAGTGAGTGAGGGCGTTACAGGTGGAATTTCGAAACGAAAAACCTGCTTAACTTTGTAAGTAAGGTGCAATGAATGAGGCTGCCAAATTTAAGCCGTCTGCCTCCCGGCAAGTTGAGAATTAGTGATGAGTGAGTGAGTGAGGGCGTTACAGGTGGAATTTCGAAACGAAAACCTTTCTTAACTTTTGTAAGTAAGTGCATGAATGAGCCTGCCAAATTTTAAGCCGTCTGCCTCCACGGCAAGTTGGAGAATTAGTGATGAGTGAGTGAGTGAGGGCGTTACAGGTGGAATTTCGAAATGAAACCTGCTTAACTTTTGTAAGTAAGGTGCAATGAATGAGCCTGCCAAATTTAAGCCATCTGCCTCTACGGCAAGTTGGAGAATTAGTGATGAGTGAGTGAGTGAGTGAGTGAGGGCGTTACAGGTGGAATTTCGAAACGAAACCTGCTTAACTTTTGTAAGTAAGGTGCAATGAATGAGCCTGCCAAATTTAAGCCGTCTGCCTCCACGGCAAGTTGGGTAATTAGTGATGAGTGAGTGAGTGAGTGAGGGCGTTACAGGTGGAATTTCGAAACCAACCTGCTTAACTTTTGTAAGTAAGGTGCAATAATGAGCCGCCAAATTTAAGCCGTCTGCCTCCACGGCAAGTTGGAGAATTAGTGATGAGTGAGGAGTGAGTGAGGGCGTTCAGGTGGAATTTCGAAACAAAAACCTGCTAACTTTTGTAAGTAAGGTGCAATGAATGAGCCTGCCAAATTTGAGCCGTCTGCCTCACGGCAAGTTGGAGAATTAGTGATGAGTGAGTGAGTGAGGGCGTTACAGGTGGAATTTCGAAACGAAACCTTCTTAACTTTTGAAGTAAGGTGCAATGAATGAGCCTGCCAAATTTAAGCCGTCTGCCTCCACGGCAAGTTGGAGAATTAGTGATGAGGGAGTGAGTGAGGGCGTTACAGGTGGAATTCGAAACAAACCTGCTTAACTTTTGTAAGTAAGGTGCAATGAATGAGCCTGCCAAATTTAAGCCGTCTGCCCACGGCAAGTTGGAGAATAGTGATGAGTGAGTGAGTGAGGGGTTACAGGTGGAATTTCGAAACAAATCTGCTTAACTTTTGTAAGTAAGGTGTGCAATGAAGAGCCTGCCAAATTTGAGCCGTCTGCCTCCACGGCAAGTTGGAGAATTAGTGATGAGTGAGTGAGTGAGGGCGTTACAGGTGGAATTTCGAAACAAAATCTGCTTAACTTTTGTAAGTAAGGTGCAATGAATGAGCCTGCCAAATTTGAGCCGTCTGCCTCCACGGCAAGTTGGAGAATTAGTGATGAGTGAGTGATATTCTGTAATATTCATCCATCCAGGTCATGGTATATCTGTAATATTCATTCATCCACGGTTGTTCATGGCATGATAATCTGCCTAATATTCATTCATCCAGGTTTGGTATATCTGTAATATTCATTCATCAGGTTATGGTGTATCTGTAATATCATTCATCCAGGTCATGGTGTATCTGTAATATTCATTCATCCAGGTCTGGTATATCTGTAATATCATCATCCAGGTCATGGTGTATCTTTAATATTACATCATCCAGGTCACGGTTTATCTGTAATTTCATTCATCAGGTCACGGTATATCTGTAATATTCATTCATCCAGGTCACGGTATATCGTAATATTCATTCATCCAGGTCACGGTATATTCTGGTAATTCATTCATCCAGGTCACCGGTATATCTGTAATATTCATTCATCCAGGTCATGGTATATCTGTAATATTCATCCATCCAGGTCATGGTGTATCTGTAATATTCATCCATCCAAATCATGGTATATCTGTAATATTCATTCATCCAGGTCATGGTATATCTGTAATATTTATTTATCCAGGTCATGGTATATCTGTAATTCTTCATCCGGTCATGTGTATCTGTAATATTCATTCATCCAGGTCATGGTATATCTGTAATATTTATTTATCCAGGTCATGTATCTGTAATATTTATTTATCCAGGTCATGGTATATCTGTAAATTATCCATCCAGGTCATGGTGTATCTGTTAATATTCATTCATCCAGGTCATGGTATATCTGTAATATTATTCATCAGGTCATGGATATCTGTATTATTATTCATCCAGTATGGTATCTGTAAGTATCATTCACCAGGTCTGGTAATCTGTAATATCATTATTTTTCTCCAGGTCAGGTATATCTGTAATATACATCATCCAGGTCATGGAATGTACTATAATCCATCCAGGTCATGGTATATCTGTAATATTATTCATCCAGTCCGGTATATCTGTAATATTCATTCATCAGGTCACGGATATCTGTAATATTCATTTCCAGGTCACGGTATATTGTAATATTCATTCATCCAGTCACGGTTATCTGTAATATTCATTCATCCAGGTCACGTATATATCTGTAAATTCATCCATCGGTCAGGTGTATTGTAATATTCATCCATCCAAATCATGGTGTATCTGTAATATTCATTCATCCAGGTCATGGATATCGTAATATTTATTTATCCAGGTCATGGTATATCTGTAATATCATCCATCCAGGTCATGTGTGTATCTGTAATATCATTCATCCAGGTCATGGTATATCGTAATTTATTTATCCAGGTCATGGTAATCTTAATATTTATTTATCCAGGTCATGGTATATCTTGTAATATTTCATCCAGGTATGGTTATCTGTAATATTATTTATCCAGGTCATGGTATATCTGTAATATTTATTTATCAGGTATGGTATATATGATTATTCATCATCCAGGTTATGGTATATCTGTAATATTCATTTCATCCAGGGTCTGGTATTCCGTAATATGTAAATATTTATTTATCCAGGTCATGGTATATCTGTAATATTCATCCATCCAGGTCATGGTATATCTGTAATATTCATTCATCCAAATCATGGTCTATCTGTAATATTCATCCATCCAAGTCATGATATATCTTTAATATTCATTCATCCAAGTCATGGTATATCTGTTGTATTCAGTTACAACTAGTGAACTTGCTTGTCAAGGTTCTCATTCATTCAGGTCATGGTATAGCTATTGTTCTTGAAGACGTTTCGCTAGTCATCCGACTGGCTTTTTCAATTCAGAATGACTTGTAGAAGAATCTGTTGGGAATTAAGTACCCTGGAAAGTCCCAATTAGCATATGACAGCCATGTGTTAGGGACCTTCTGAATGCATGGTGTGGATGAATTGAGGCTAAGAGGTGTTATTGAAACTGCCCAGGATAAAGTGTCCAAACAGCATTGAACATAGTATAGTATAGTATTTGAGGTTGAATAAAGACATACGTCCATCCAGTCCAACCCATCTAGCAATATCCTCATTTCCTGCCTAACTGTTGATCCAGAGGACCGTGGCAGACAGTTGGTGTCGAACCCCCCACCTCTATTTAGGCTTGGTTTCTTTATTTTCACATAAATGGCCTCCTTGACACCTCTCTTGAACCAGTAATGTTCCTTTGCCAAGATGTTGACATTGCAATCTTTCTTAAGATGCAGGTACACGGCTGAGCCCTAACCCGAGGAATTGGCTCTTCTGTGCTGGGCCATACGTTGGTGCAATTGATCTGACTGAATACAACATACTGTATATAGCAACTAGACTTGAAGTTAAGTGCTTGAAGATGTTTTACTAGTTATCTGACTGGCTTTCCCAATTCAGAATGACTTGTACAAAAATCTGTTGGCAATAAATACCCTGGAAAGTCCCAATTAGCATATCACAGCCAGGTGTTAGAGACATTCTGAATACAAGGTGTGGATTCATTGTGGCTAAGAGGAGTTATCGAAATTGCCCAGGGTAAGTTCTCACAACATCACTGTACATGGCAGACAGTTGGTGTTGACCCCTCCCCTGTCTCTATTCAGGCTAAGTTTCTATATTTTGGCATAAATGGCCACCTTAACACCTATTTTGAACCAATCTTGTTCCTATGTCAAGATGTTGACATTGCAATCTTCAAACGTATGTCCTTACGATTCATCATGGCTCAGCCGTACACCTGCATCTTAAGGAAAAGTCCAGTTGATTTAACTAAATACAGCAAATAAGGACAATAACCCTTTATTATCTAATCACACCCATACTATCTCTCCAGCCTTATCCTGTCTACATTCACTAAACTACAGTATGTATGAATCATTCTCTGCACCCTTTCTATATGGTGGGACCACTGATGGCTCCATAAAGTTTGAGATACTGTTCTTTTGAGTCCTTGCTCATCTACATGGCTCTTGTTTGAAGGCACCAACCCTACATGTTAACTAGAATTGCTCCTTTCCCATATTCTATGTGAAAATCTCAGTTTTATGTTTCCTGGTGTATCAACATCTCCTCAAAACTTTTCAGGCATCTGACTGGAGGAAGTTTTTCTATTCGTATCCATTGAGGGTTTGGAGAATGTTGTGAGATGAAAGACTGGAATATCTTATCTACCAGTTTATCTCTCAATGTAATAATTCATTTACTGTCTATTACACCCTGTACATAGTGTGGAACAATACTTCTCTATACTAGCGTACTTCGAAGACACAGGTTTGTTTTGGGATATACTCAGAATAGGACAATAGCCTATAAATGATTTTATATCATTTATTAAAAGTTGTTAAAAATAGTGCATAAAAATATAAAGAAAAATAAAATAAATCACTGAACATAAAGCGGTAACACAAGTGAGGGTAGAATTGGGTAAAAGAAGAAATACTTAGAGATAATTGGCATCTGAATAGTCCATGAGAAGAGTCCAGAACTTGATAATCCAGTTATTGGGAAAATAATAGTCCAAATGATAAGTCCTGCGTTAAGCCAATATGGTCTGTCCAGTTGGCTAGATGTTATTCCAGATGTTCTTGTAGATGTTATGACAGACTCCTTGGGATGAGACCCAGTTCCATTTTTATCCTTTCTTCAGAAAATGGGAGTGGTCTGGTCCCTAGAGGGGCGGACTTGGTTCTGCCCCTGAAGGTTGGTCCCTAGTTTTGGAGGGAATTGTAAATATCGAATTCCAACCCCCGGCCATAATCCATGAACCACACATGTCACATTCAACATAATATCCTGATGGTCCATAACTAATTTTTCCCAACAGAACAAGACCAAATACGACATATCTGGGGTATCCTAGGCCTAAGAAGGATAATATCCCAAGTTTGGCTCGGGCTATGATATTGTGTCAGGTCTCTATAAATGTAGAATTAATTACTGGATAAACTGGGAGTATTTATGAAAACCTGAAATAATTCTACATCCGGAATTATTAAGGAATATGAATGACCTTTGATCTGCCAGTCTATGACATTGTTTGTTTATTATGGGGAATTCACACCTTCCCCCATTGAAGTTAGACCCCTTGCTAGTCAGCTAATTTAACACCAAATGGCCCTGCCTTTGGGGAAAGGAAGCAGGGCTTACAGGTTAACACGAATTAACTCTGCGATTACCTGGGAACAGGGAACAATAGGAGCTGCCATACTGATTGATCATGCCAATAGGGTGAAATAATTGAAAATTGGGGGTGCAATTTCAGATATCGTCTATGGCGTTTTACATTGAACCCCTGTTCGTCACAGATACATGTATACATGGGGTGATGATAGATGATATACGATAGATGATAGATACATGTATACATGTGGTGATAGATGATAGATAGATAGATAGATAATAGATACATGTATACATGGGGTGATAGATGATAGACAGATAGATGATAGATACATGTATACATGGGGTGATAGATGATAGATAGATAGATAGATGATATACGATAGATGATAGATACATGTATACATGGGGTGATGATAGATACATGTATACATGGGGTGATGATAGACGATAGATGATAGATACATGTATACATGGGGTGATGATAGATGATAGACGATAGATGATAGATACATGTATACATGGGGTGATGATAGATGATAGACGATAGATGATAGATACATGTATACATGGGGTGATGATAGACGATAGATGATAGATACATGTATACATGGGGTGATAGATGATAGATAGATAGATAGATAGATAGATGATAGATACATGTATACATGTGGTGATAGATAGATAGATAGATAGATAGATAGATAGATAGATAGATAGATAGATAGATAATAGATACATGTATACATGGGGTGATAGATGATAGACAGATAGATGATAGATACATGTATACATGGGGTGATAGATGATAGATAGATAGATAGATAGATAGATAGATAGATAGATAGATAGATGATAGATAGATAGATAGATAGATAGATAATAGATACATGTATACATGGGGTGATAGATGATAGACAGATAGATGATAGATAGATAGATAGATAGATAGATAGATGATAGATACATGTATACATGGGGTGATAGAGATGATAGATAGATAGATTGGAAGATAGAAAGATAGATGATAGATAGATAGATAGATAGATAGATAGATAGATAGATAGATGATAGATACATGTATACATGGGGTGATAGAGATGATAGATAGATAGATTGGAAGATAGAGAGATAGATAGATAGATAGCAGCCATGTCTGACCGATTGTTCGCCCGAATCAGACAAAAGGACAATTGGACATGGTGGAAAACCTCGTCCGATCGTGCGGTAACTGTCAGACGAGGCTGCTTTTACCGCAACTGACAGTCCTCCCTCCTGGCCGACCGGTCGAAAATATCAATTGGTCGGTCAGGAGGAAAAATCGCTAGGTGTGTCCCTGGCTTAACAATTATACAACCGGGATTGGTGTGTGTGGGGCCTCCTTAAGTCAAGTCAATCATGTGTATATTATAGGTGTCCCTGGTAATCCTGTCTGGTACTTACCGCCTATCCCCCCTGGGTGCTGTACCAGTCCGACATTCACTGTGTCACGTTCTTCTCGTTCCATGATTTATATCGCACAAAGTGATAGAAATGTACATAGGGAGGGTGGATTATATCATGTAGGGGGAGGGAACAGATACTGACACAGACAATAGGAGAGGGAGGGGAAGGATTTACAGGTGAATGTGTCAGTAACTGATCTGTGTGATTGTACAGTGTGGGGTGGAGTATTTCTTGATTCTCATAATATCACGTTACTGTGTCATTCACTGAACTTTACATTATATTTTCTCTTTCCTTTCCTAGAAATAGAAATTCATTGTACAGTTTATTATAACATCCCCAGGGGAAATCTCACATTACAGTACAGACTTCCCTATGACACTGCTGGGGGCCACTTGCCAGACAATAGGTAGATACAATCCTCCAACCCTCTACTCAAGGGCCCAGGTAATCCAAGTGAAATGAAAAGCAGAGGACACACTACTAAATAAATATCAAAATGTATTAGTGCAAAAACTAACAACGTTAGTGCCAATTACGGTCATTCATCGGCACTCCGATCGGTCAGGAACAGCCCCTACACTCTAACGATAAAAGGTAAATCCTATTGTTCCCCGACGGGATTTACCCATTATCATTCAATGTAAAGCTAGGTACACACCTATCGATTTTTCCTCCTGACCGACCGTTCGATACTTTCGAACGGTCGGCCAGGAGGAAGGACTGTCGGTCGCGGCAAAAGCAGCCGCGTCCGATAGTTACCGCGACCGATCGTGCGGTCCATAGAGGACCGCACGATCGGACGAGGTTTTCCACCCTGTCCGATCGTCCTTTCGTCCGATTCGGACGAACGGTCGATCGGACATGGGCACTTTCGGATGCGATAATTTCGGTCCGATCGACCGATACACTGAAGTATCGGTCGATCGGGCCGAAATATCTCATCGTGTGTACCCAGCTTTAGGCCACCTTAATGTCCAAACATCCCAGGAAAATTCAGTACAAATCCACCTTATCCACCTCCACTCCCTGTTCATTATTCTCCTTGTTGCTGCTGGGGACATTGCTCCTAACCCTGGACCCTACAACATCTCCATCTGCCATCGTCCTCGCCTTTCCTCGTTGCCTACCAGTCTATGACATTGTTTGTTTATTATGGGGAATTCACACCTTCCCCCATTGAAGTTAGACCCCTTGCTAGTCAGCTAATTTAACACCAAATGGCTCTGCCTTTGGGGAAAGGAAGCAGGGCTTACAGGTTAACACGAATTAACTCTGCGATTACCTGGGAACAGGGAACAATAGGAGCTGCCATACTGCTTCCTCATGCCAATATGGTGAAATAAACGAAAATTGGGGGTGCAATTTCAGATATTGACTATGGCGTTTTACATTGAATACCTGTTCGTCACACCTTTAATATGTTATAGGTCTGGCTCCCCCAGCCCCAACTGCATTAATCTTATTTGCATAAACTTCCCTGATCCTTACTTACCTTCCCTCTATCCTCCGCCGTTATGAACTGCCGTCAGCCGCGTCTGTGATTTGCTGCCTCTCAGCCAATCACAGGCACAGCTGCCGGTCCGGCCCCCTGCTTGCAGTTCCATGCATGCAAAAGGTCAGTTAATGCGGCGGAGGATAGAGGGAAGGTAAGTAAAGATCGGGGGAGTTTCTGCAAATAAGATCAATGCGGTTGGGGCTGAGGGAGCAAGACCTACAACATATTAAAAGTTTTATTAAAGGGTGGACATGCCCTTTTTTTGTCAAAATCTCACTTAAAGGATATCCGCACTGTCCAAATTTAATTATAAACCTTATTCATTTAAACTGTAATTTCCCCCAACATATCTTTCTTTTCCAAATTCATCCACCCGTTTTGCAGATATTAGTTTTCTAAGTTTTAACGACCTGTCAATCAGTAAGCAATTGACAGGTATTGTCACGCCTCCCTACTAATGGCAATTACCATATCCATGGCCCTCCCTATGAAGTAAGTTACAATAGCCAGATGCTTCTAACTATAGACAGTACAGAATCTGCCACCATGTGTAATAGTAAACAGGACGAAAGTGTTACTGGCAGATTAAGAAGTTCCAAGTCTTCTCTGCAGGCCCACAGTACAATTATTATATTCTAGATAATGCAATTCAATATGGATTACAGGGAAAGGCAGCAGTACCTCCCACTCGATTCCGCGCCTGCCACACCACTTTGGCGTCTGATTATAGCGAGCGCTTTCTGCACATTTACTTTAACTTATTATTTTCCTTAAAAAAAATCAGTGAGCAAGGCAGCAGGCATAGTGCAGCCTCACATTTCCACTAACATTCCAGTAATGAGACAGGAAACAGGAGATGACATGGAATGTAGGTCTGGGGAATTCTGTTCATCCCCCTGCACCCCCTGGTACCAAATTATCTATTGTAGAGTGAATTGGCCATGCAATATGAAACTTACCTGCAGTAGTTTCCGTTAACTCAGATGCACAGACATTATCCGATGGGCAGGTCACACTTTGCCCTTGACACTGTGTTCCATCGGCAGACACACACGTTTGACACGACAAGGAATAGCCTGGAAACAAAGAATGAAAATACATTAACAGGGAGATTCAATAAAAGTTCTTATTTAAAAAGGTGCTAATTTTGCCCCAACCAATCAGATCTTATGTAACATTTGAAAGCTAACATCTGATTGGTTGGGGTAAAATTAGAACCATTTTAAACGATAAGAACTTTTATTGAATAACCCCCTTAGTATATAGAAATGTCAGACCTGTTCAGGACGGATTGTGTTCCAGTTATTAAGACACCAAATGGATCTGGAGCAATATCTTATGAAGTGTTTATTGCTTTTGTATGGGGTTTAGTTCCCCTTTAATAAAGACAAGTCATTTTTGTTATCATGTTATTGTTTGTAAACTAATCATATGACATAACTAAAAGAGAAATAGAACTCCCAATAATAATAGTTGGTTTTTTTAATGTAATTTAGTATATTGCACTACTTGCCCTTTAATTTTTTTATTTTTTTTCACTTTGGAACCAAACAGTCTGTTGTGTTGTGATTTTTTTTTGCTCTTCCATAAATCCTGTAGGATCTGGTTCCAACCTGTAGAATGCTCCAGTGCAGCGCTAATCTAAAATCTCCGTTCTTCATGTAACGTTCTTAGTCTGTAACGTTAAGATACCTCCCTGTGTATCCCTTTAAATTACAACATGAATATAATATATACTAGCCAGAAATATTAAATGGGCTGCATAGAATGATGACAGCTCGGGCGTTAAGCTGTTAAAGGGCTTTGTAAGGAGGAGACTCTTACCAAACATTCCATGTAATAAAGGACCGAAGAGATTTTGGAATGTCCTACATGTGCAATGTTCTAACTTAAGAAGGAATTTGGACAGACTTGTTAAAAAGACAGTGTTCATAATAGAAAGTTCTCATTTCTATCCCCAGAGACTTATTCTATTTTAAAATCATCCAGGGACCAGAAAATAAAAAGTCATTTTTTATTATGCTATTGTTTGTAAACTAGTTACACTGCATTTATTTAAATCATTCACTTATAACTAAAAGAAAAATAGAGCCTCAAATAATTATTTTGTTTTTGTAATTTAGTGTATTGAAATTCTTGCCCTTCAAATAATTTTACTCTTTCGGAGCAAAACAGTCAAACTCTTGCATTCCCGCAGGGAGATTCACCCTGGGTGAATCTCATCACCACGTGACATTAAGGCTGAAAGGAGCGATGTGTACCCACAGCGCTCCTCGGTAAATTGCCCTTCAGATGTAACGTATGACAATGAAGAAGTTTATCGGGAGGACATAAGTTTTATTATTTGACTGGTGTGCAAATTAATAATCTGGTGGCCAATATGATATGGGGATATCTATATTAGGGACACAGTTAGTTATTAAGCAGCTTGACTGTTTCAAACTTCTTGGGGCTCTTAGAAACCCCAATTTTACTTAGGACCTTAATGCTGAATGTATCATTAACAAGACACAGCAGTGCCTGTACTTTTTAAGGAAACTGAGAGTTGCCCAATTGTCCCCAAATGTTTAAGAAAGTGTTTATCAATGTATGGTAAGTGTGCTAAAAATATCATTGAACTGAATTACTGACAATAGAACAAAGTTTTCAGAAATATTGTTTATCAAGGGAAGAGGGTATTGTAAAGGATTGGTTTCCTGTACTGTAGAAGAAGCAGATTTGCAAAAACATTTTATCCAACAGCTATAAATATTTTAAACATTTCTATGTAATTGGGTATTCTGTGTTATTTAGTAGATTCCATTAATTTGTATAACACAGAGTTAATGACAATAAAAGGAATCTAATCTAATCTAAAATCCCTTTAAATTGGAACATATAAAATATATAATATCCAGAAATATTAAATGGGCTGCATAGAATGATGACAGCTCGGGCATTAAGCTGTTAAAGGGCTTTGTAAGGAGGAGACATTTAGGGCTTGGCCACACTGAAACGCAAACGCAATAGCATGCGATTTCATGTGCGATTTTCGTTGCGTTTGCGATTGCGATTTTCTTCAATAAGTATAGGAAAATGCATGCGATTGCGATTAAAAATGCAGAACGCAAAACGCAATCGCAATCGCACCGAAAAACGCGTGTTTTTTTGCGTTGCCGCGTTTTCAATAATTTTGGAAAATCGCAAGCGCAATCGCAAACGCAAGCGCAAACGGAATTTGGATAGACTTGTTAAAAAGACAGTGTTCATAATAGAAAGTTCTCATTTCTATCCCCAGAGACTTATTCTATGTTAAAATCATCCAGGGACCAGAAAATAAAGAAATAAAAAAATGTTTCTCTTAGAAAGAAAACTTACCAGTCGCTGCCAATCCCAAAAAAACAGAAAGAATTCCCAGGAATGACATGGTGGGAGTTTATCTGATTGCAGTCAGCACAGGGTGGATTAGAGGATTGTTGCGCAGTTATAAACTTTTTGAAGAGGGGGTGGGAGAAGGGGGAGGAAATTTTAAAAAGGAACAGTTAAGTTAAAATCAAACATCCAGCCCCCTGCAGTTTTTTTCAACTACTCTCCACCCAGCCTCAAGCATGAACCTAAACCAGAACTTTCATTTAAAGTTATATTCATACATGTAATGAGACTGCCGGAAAACCTCATGTTCAATTAACTGTCTTCCGGTAGTTGTTGAACTGCAATTCCTAACAACATCTGCAATTTAATTATCAAGTTTTTTAACCATTTGGTTGTCAGAATGTGCTAGAAAATGCCACTGCCCTTCTCTCCAAAGACTTACGGTTTCCAGGATAAGGAACTGAAGGCGCTAGTAGGAGATAATCCACAGATAAGCCACAAAAGAAAACTTAAAAGTGTAATAGCCCCAAGTCCATTGAAAAGTGGGAATGGAAAAGATGGTAAAAGGAAATGGATAATGTACAATATGGGAACGTATTCCAACTGTATAGAGATTATAGAGCGAAACACACTGTATGGACATTATAGAGTGAAACACAATGTATGGACATTATAGAACGAAACACACTGTATAGACATTATAGAACGAAACACACTATAGACATTATAGAGTGAAACACATTGTATAGACATTATAGAGTGAAACACACTGTATAGACATTATAGAGTGAAACACACTGTATGGACATTATAGAACGAAAAACACTGTATAGACATTATAGAGTGAAACACACTGTATAGACATTATAGAGCGAAACACATTGTATAGACATTATAGAGTGAAACACAACTGTATAGACATTATAGAGTGAAACACACTGTATGGACATTATAGAGTGAAACACACTGTATGGACATTATAGAACGAAACACACTGTATATACATTAGAGTGAAACACACTGTATAGACATTATAGAGCGAAACACATTGTATAGACATTATAGAGTGAAACACACTGTTATGGACATTAGAGAATGAAAACACACTGTATGGACATATAGACGAAACACACGTAAGGACATTTTATAGAGTGAAACACCACTTATAGACATAAGAGCGACACGAAACAACATTTATAGACCATTATTAGAGCGAAACACACTGTAGAACATATAGAGCGAAAACACACGGTTGTGACATTATAGAGTGAAACACACTGTATAGGACATTATAGAGTGAAACAAACTGTATGGACATTAGAGAACGGAAACACACTGTATAGACATTATAGAGTGAAACACACTGTATAGACATTATAGAGCGAAACACACTGTATAGACATTATAGAGTGAAACACACTGTATAGACATTATAGAGTGAAACACACTGTATGGACATTATAGAGTGAAACAACGTATGGACATATAGAACGAAAAACACACTGTATAGACATTATAGAGGAAACACAACTGTATAAACATTATAGAGCGAAACACATTTATAGACATTATAGAGTGAACACACGTATGGACCTTCATAGAGTGAAACACACTGTATGGACATTATAGACGAACACCACTGTATAGACATTATAGAGGTGAAACACACATGTATGACATTATAGAGCGAAACACATGTAGACATATAAGGAAAACACACTGTATGGACATTTAGAGCGAAAACACACATGTATGGACATTATAGAGTGAAACACACTGTCAGAATATAAGTGAAAAAACATGTATGACATTATAGAACGAAACACACTGTATAGACATTATAGAGTGAAAACACACTGTTAGACATTATAGAGCGAAAACATTGTATAGACATTATAGAGTGAAACACCACGTATAGACATTATAGAGGGAAACACACTGTAGGACATTATAGAGTGAAAACACACACTGTATGAGACATAATAGAGCGAAACACACTGATATAGACATTATAGAGCGAAACACCTTGTTATAGACATTATAGAGTGAAAACACACTGTATAGACATTAGAGTGAAAACACACTGTAGACATTTAAGGAAAACACTGTATAGACATTATAGAGTGAAACACACTGTATGGACATTATAGAGCGAACACACGTATGGACATAATAGCGAAAACACTGATAGACATTATAGAACGAAACACACGTATCGACCTTATAGAAGAGTGAAACACACTTTATAGACATTATAGAGCGAAAACACACTGTATAGACATTATAGAGCGAAACACACTGGATCGGGACATATAGAGCGAAACACACTGTATAGACATTATAGAGTGAAACACACTTTATAGACATAGAGCGAAACACACTGTATAGACATTATAGAGTGAAACACACTTTATAGACATAGAGTGAAACACACTGTATGGACATTATAGAGCGAAACACACTGTATAGACATTATAGAGTGAAACACGCTTTATAGACATAGAGTGAACACACGTAGACAATAGAGCGAAACCACTGCATGACATTATAGAGAAACACGCTATATAGACATTATAGAGTGAAACACACTGTATAGACATTATAGAGGAAACACACTATATAGACATTATAGAGTGAAACACACTGTATGGAGATTATAGAGCGAAACACACTGTATAGACATTATAGAGCAAAACACACTGTATAGACATTATAGATCGAAACACACTATATAGACATTATAGAGCGAAACTGTATGCATTATAGCGAAAAACACTGTATAGCATTATAGAGCGAAACACACTGTATGGACATTATAGAGCGAAAACACACTTGTATAGACATTATAAGAGCGCACACACTGTATAGCATTAGCGCGAAACACATGTATAGACATTATAGAGACGAAACACACGGTATAGCACTTAAGCGAAAACACACTGTATAACATTATAGAGTGAAACACACTGTTAGACATTATCGCGTAAACACACTTGTATAGACATTATAGAGTGAAAACACACTGTATAGACATTATAGAGTGGAAACACACTGATAGACATTATAGAGCGGAAACACACTGTATTAGAACTTATATTAGCGTAACACAAGTATAAGACATTATAGAGTGAACACCACTGTATAGACTATAGCGTAAACACACTGTTAGAATTATAGAGTGAACACATGTATAGACAATATAGCGTAAACACACTGTATAGACATTATAGAGTGAAACACACTGTATAGACATAGAGTGAAACACACTGTATAGACATTATAGAGCGAAACACACTGTATAGACATTATAGAGTGAAACACACTGTATAGACATTATAGCGTAAACACACTGTATAGACATAATAGAGCAAAAAACACTGTATAGACATTATAGAGCGAAACACACTGTATAGACATTATAGAGCGAAACACACTGTATAGACATTATAGAGCGAAACACACTGTATAGACATTATAGAGCGAAAACACACTGTATAGACATTATAGAGCGAAACACACTGTATAGACATTATAGCGTAAACACACTGTATAGACATTATAGATATTATAGTATATATCACACAGTGCTCTGTTATAGGTTGCCAGTTAGCATTCAATGGTGCATAAATAATATAGCCGTATGCTTAAATAGTAACAACAGTCATTGGAGCATATCAGTGCAATCAAAAGAGTCAATAGATGATACGTTACCAACAGATGGCTTCCAATGTCTAGGTAAAAAAATCAGATTTACAACATCTAGAATGCCCTGCCATCGATAAAGTCCGCTGGGACGAAATGCGTATGGTGGTCTAGCGGTCTAGATGTTTTTAAGTAAGCTATTTAATCTTATTAACCTATTTAAGCGCCTTATCTATTAACGTATATCAGTGAGCTAGTGCTGGATTCAAATCTATATATCTTTAACCACATGGTTTATCGACTGGTAGGGATTACCATATTAAAGGAATATTCCTTATTTTATTGTTACCGTACTTCCTTTCTCTTCCTTTTTACTACTGGTTGCTGAGCATGCTTGCCCTTATAGATAGTCAGGTCAGATGGAAGAAGGTGTCGGTTAAAAAAGGGAAGAGAGATACTGATCCTGAGCAAATCAATTGCTCATGATAAATGTATTCATTTATATAATAACTAGACATTAAGCCTGTTACAATAACAGGCGCTAGAAGCAGAAGCCCAGAGTGCCTCCATCCTCCACATTCCCACAGGCCACAGTTACCACCTCTTAGTGTTGCCCTCCGACCCCGGGCCCCCCTCTAGCCCAGATCCCAGGGTCCCATCGGCCCTCTGATCCCAGACACCCAGTGACCCCCCCCCCCCCTCTGTCCCAACCAGGGTCCCCCACTCTGGTCCCAACCGCAGGGTCCCCCACTCTGTCCCCGACACAGGGCCCCCTCCTCTGCCCAGAACAGGCCCCTCTGTCCCAGAACACTGGCCCCCCCTCTGTCCCAGACCCAGGGCCCCCCCTCTGTTCCAGCCCCAGCCCCCCTCTCTCCCAGACCCAGGGTCCCGACCTCACCCAGACCCAGGTCCCACTCCCTCTGTCCCAGACCCCCCGTCTGTCACAGATCCCGAGTCCCCCACTCTGTTCCAGACCCAGGGCCCCCCTCTGTCCAGCCCCCTCTGTCTAGACCCAGGGCCCCATGTGTCCCAGACCCAGGGCCCCTCCTCTTTCCCATACCCAGGGCCTCCCACTCTGTCCCAGAACCAGGTCACACCACCTCTGACCCAGGCCCCCCTCTGTCACAATCCAGAGTCCCCTGTTGTCCCAGACCCAGGGCCCCTCCTCTGCCCCAGACCACAAAGCCGCCATCTATCCCAGACCCAGGGTCCCCCACTCTGTCCCAGACCCAGGGCCCCTCCCTCTGTCCCAGACCCAGGGCCCCTCCCTCTGTCCCAGACCCAGGGCCCCCATCTGTCCCAGACCCAGAGTCCCCCTCTGTGCCAGACCCAGGGCCCCCCTCTGTGCCAGACCCAGGGCCCCTCCTCTGCCCCAGACCCAGGGACCCCCACACTGTCCCAGACCCAGGTCCCACCCCTCTGTCCCAGACCCAGCCCTCCCCTCTGTACTATGCTTTACAGCCAGCCCTGACACATTTGGGTTAATAGGAGGTTAATTTAGCATGGTGTCATGTCAGTGAGCAGTTCTGACTCCCCCCACCTCACCCGACATTGATGTCTAGTGCAACCCTCTCCCTCACAACCCCCCACAGACACATGATAATATCATTGGGGTCCAGGACAAACACACACCCCACCAGCTGTCCCCCCACCCAGAGAACATAACTAGTGTGTGTACAGTTTATTGGTGTCAGACCCAGTAATGCAGCATGGACAGGAATTTTCACACTGTGAAGAGTTAACTTAAAAAATCAACCCACCCAGAGCAGCTCCCGGTCTGTGGTCCCGCCCCTTAATGCAAACTTGTGATCCGATTGGCTGTTCTGCTCTGAAGGGAAAAGAAGCAGCCAATCAGGTAGATTGCAGCCACACACACACTGACACAAGGACGCACAATTGCATTTTATTATATAGGATAAGATGAGGCAAAGTAATTTTTTCACACTAGTTGCCCTTTAACTTTTCTGCAGTGTTTTAGAAATGTTTTCAGTAATGTGTTTTCTGTCACTGGAATGGAGGCAACTAAAGTGTTAATATAAAGGGATTGTCCAATCATTCATTCACCTTTTTTTACAATGACGGTATTGGTGCTTCATCGGTATTGTGTGTACCTTCGTTTCCTGAACGAGCGCACAACCTCCCTATAGAGTCTAGCACGGCTGATGGAAACACACAATCCCGAGCGTTCTCCCTATGATGTGTATATGATATGTATATGATGTGTATATGATGTGTATATGATGTGTATATGATGTGTATATGATGTGTATATGATGTGTATATGATGTGTATATGATGTGCATATGGTGTGTATATAATGCATATGATGTGCATATGATGTGTATATGGTGTGTATATGGTGTGTATATGATGTGTATATGATATGTATATGATGTGTATATGGTGTGTATATGATGTGTATATGATTGTATAGATGTGTTATGATATGTATATGATGTGTATATGGTGTGTATTGATGTGTATGTGATGGGTTATGTGTGTGTATATGATGTGTATGTGATGTGTATGTGATGTGGTATATGGTGTGTATATGAGTGTATATGATATGTATTATGATATGTATTATGGCGTGATTGGTGTGTATATGGTGTGTTATATGGTTGTATATTGATGTGTAAGGTGTGTATATGGTGTTTGTATATTTTTATATAGTGTATATGCGTATTTAGTTGATGTGTCATGATTGTATCTGTGGTCAGGTGTGTATATGGTGTGTATTGATGTGTATATGTTGTATCATGTATCATGATGTGTATCTGGTGTGTATCGGATGTTGTATGATGTCTAGGTGTTATATGATAGTGTATACTGTGTGTATATGATCTGGTTAGTTGTATGGTGTGTATATGAGTGTGTATAGGCTGTGTATATGCTGTTGTCTATGATGTGGATATAGCCTGTGGTTGTGTATATGGTGTGTATATGGTGTGTATATGATGTGTATATGCTGTGTATATGATGTGCATATGATGCATATATGATGCGTATATGATATGTATATGATGTGTATATGCTGTGTATATGCTGTGTATATGATGTGTATATGATGCGTATATGATGTGTATATGAAGTTCATAGGGAGAAAGCTCGGGACTGTGTGTATGCAGATCATTGAAAGATGACAGACAGAATCTTGCAGATCTCACTGATCTTTACTGTGTGTACCCAGCTTTAGAAATGCTTGTGGGAATCTAGCAGTAATGTAACTACATCTGCAGTAACATTGCTGAAATCTGCTGCAATACTTAGCCAGGGTCTTGACTGAGCTGTCTGAATGGGCGGTTTGGATAAAGGATCCACGTGAGTAACGTTTGGTCTCTCTACTAAACACAGCTTCATAATAGTTGCTGGTCAGTGCCTATAAATAGACCAAATATCCCAACATGCATCAAACCAGGCAAACGCAGACTGGACTCCCTAATATGGCATTGATGAAAGATTCTCATTCCAAGCACTGATTATTTGGAGGACCCAAAGGGAGACATTCAGTGCAATTCCTTTTTCATATTGCTGACGACTTGTCTTACAATTATCTTAATGAGGCTGAGGCGCGTTGCACATGCATTTTTGTAATTTAATATTCTAAAAACCCATGCACGCAAAACGCATCGGAAATTGCAGGAATTTTTGTGTTCCCGTGATCTCCGTTTTTAACTAAAATGGCATGGGAAATCGCGTGCACAAACACACTAAAAACACGTTAGCGTGGCCTAGCCCTAATTAACGTTATTAATACCCTGAAATGTTTTTATGTTCCTTGGTCAGATTTAACCAACACTACTGCAGGTGTCACTGGACTTGAAGGAAATCAGGATGGATTGGGACAGTTGCTAATTAACATAGGAAAGCAATCTTATTGTGTAAAATAGCACAACTCTCCCTTATGTTTACACAGATACTATCCGTGCACCTGTAAACCGCGAATCCAGCTAACATGTCATCGTACAAATAAGGGATGGAGAGATTTCTGGGTGGTTAAAAATAGGAAAGGTAAATACCGTATATACTCGAGTATAAGTCGAGGTTTTCAGCTGTAAAAACTGAACCTAGACTTATACTCGGGTCAGTCACTCACTTGATGGAGGAATCCAGCTGCCGCATCCACTGATGGTCGCATCCACTGACGTCACTACTCGGTGCTGGGAAATGAGACTGGCACCGAGTAGTGATGTCAGTGGATGCAACCAAAGGGTTTTATTCCTGGGGGTGGGGGGGAGAGTAAGGGAGACATTTGGGTCAGGGACAGGATAGTTTGTTTTGGGGTTGTAAACAGAAGGTTCAGTTTGTGCAGTTCCACTACAGATGTTTGTAAACTACAACTCCCAGCAACTAAATAACACTGGGAGTTGTAGTTTCCAAACATGTGGAGTGGAGATTACTGTTAATTTAAAGGGCAACTAATGCCTGAACAATACTGAGGATGGTGTCTATTGTTAAATAGATTGCCTTCTGATTCTGTATTGTTTTGAGGCTTTAGTTGCCCTTTAAATGGACAGTAGAATTCCCATACAGTATTTCCATACAGTAATAGTCATATTTGGCTATTATATGGGAATGCTGCTGTCCATTTAAAGGGCAACTAAACCCTAGAAACAATACAGAATCAGAAGGCAGTAGTGGTTATAAGTTCTACCCTCGACTTATAAACCAGTTTTTACTCATTTTTAAGGTAAAAATAGGTACCTCGACTTATACTCATATTCGAGTATATACGCCAATTAGAACTAATGTGCCCATAATGGAGGATATGCAGATTCAGAATGTACTTCAAAGAATTTAGAACTTTGCAAGGAGATTGTAATGATTGACATGTAAATTCAAACAATAACTGGATTATTTTATTCAGCCTTTCCACATTAAATATATTGGGGAAATAAGGAATAAAATAACATAAGGAATATTCCTTTAATAAAATTACTATGTTCCATACACAAAAATATAAAATTATGCAATGAACAGTGGCTGAAAAACATATATAAAGTGCATGTAGCTGTCTATAAACAATCAGGGAGATTCAATAAAAGGTCTTATTGTTAAAAATGGTACTAATTTTGCCCCAACCAATCAGAAATCATTTAACATCTGAAAACTAACATCTGATTGGTTGGAGCAAAATTAGCACCATTTTTAACGATAACAACCCTGAATGAATATAAACAGTCCATGGAGAAAAAACTCCTAACTCCCGGTGGCATGCCAAGTGAGAGTTGGACCGGCCGGATCTGCTTTCCATCCAGTAGAGTGGGAGTTACCCGCGACCTCTGAGGGGATCCGTAGTTGGAGAACAGAGGAGGTCTGTACAAAGTCAGACGTGCCAGAAGGTGGAATAGTACGGTGGGCCATCGGCAGGAACCGGAGAGACAGTATTTTTATTAAAGGAATATTCCTTATGTCCTTTTAATCCTTGTTTCCCCAATATATTTATTTACTGTATTTACTGGGGTACGTTTCCGCCATAATTGTCGGAAGAAATGGCCGCACAGGCACATTGTGTGTTGCGGGTTGGCCCAAGGGTGTAACTACCAGGGAGCAGGGGGAGTAACCGCTGGGGGACCCAGGAGCCAAGGGGCCCCATATTCTTATTTTTCCTATGACAGGTATAGCACTCAAGCTGAAGCACGGATAGGGGCCCCATCATAGTTTTGCTGGGGGGCCCAGTGATTCCTAGTTAAGCCACTGGATCGGCCTCTACAATCACATGTGTATATGCACCTTAAGATTAGGGAAATATAAACCCCCTAGCAATAATCTAGCCAATTAACAGTGTTTCAGGTTTCCTTGAAACTATTTTCTATGCAATCACCTGTCTGTCATATCCATAACCAATTGAAATTCTGTGTTATCCTGGCAATATTAAATCAATTACAAACTAAAGATCAAATCAATATAAATACATTTTACAAGAACCCCGCCCACTACCCACACCGAACACCCACTACCCACACCGAACCACACACACTACCCATACCGAACCACACCTGCTACCCACACCGAACCACACCTGCTACCCACACCGAACCACACACGTTACCCACACCGAACCACACATGCTACCAATACCGAACCACACTTGCTACCCACACCGAACCACACACGTTACCCACACCGAACCACACACGCTACCCATACCCCTCCTCGCTGAACCACTCCCTCCGCGCTTCACCACATGGTACACTCAGCACACCGCCTACCCCGGCACCGCGAACCCTACCACGTTCCCACACGAACCACACCCCTACGTCATACCGAACCACACCCGCTACCTACCCCACCGAACCACACACGTACCACCCACCTAGAACCCACACCCGTACCCACACCGAACCACACACGTTACCCACACTAACCCACACCCGCCTACCCACATCGAACCATACCTGCTACCCACTCGAACCACACCTGCTACCACACCAAACCACACCGTTACCACACCACACAACCATAAACGGTAACCACAACGAACCACACACGTTACCCACACCGACCCACACCCGCTACCCACACCGAACCACCCACCCGCTACCCACACCGAACCACCCTGCTACCCACACCGAACCACACACGTTCCCCACACCGAACCACAACCGGTACCCACACCCCACCACACAATTACCCACACCGACCCACCGTTACCCCACAGCTCCTCCACTCACACGGTACCTGGACCACGACCTGCACCACACCGAACCACACCCGCTACCCACACCGAGTGTGTGTGTGTGTGAGCGTGTGTGTGAGTGTGTGTTGTGTGTACGAGTGTGGTGTGTATGTGTGTGTGTGTGTGTGTGTGTGTGAGAGATTTGTGTGTGTGTGTGTGTGTGTGTGTGAGAGTGTGTAAGTGTGTTTGATAGTGTGTAAGTGTGTGTGAGAGAGTGTAAGGGAGTGTGTGTGAGAGAGAGTTGTGTGTGTGAGTGGTGTGTGTGTGAAGAGTTATTGTGTGTGGTGTGGTGTGAGTGGTGTGTGTGTGTGTGAGTGTGTGTGTAAGAAAGAGTTATTGTGTGAGTGTGTGAGAGAGAGAGAGAGAGTGTGTGTGTGTGTGTGTGTGTGTGTGGTGTGTGTGAGAGAGAGTGTGTGTGAGATTGTGTGTGTGATGTGTGTGTGTAAGAGTGTGTGTGTGTGTGTGTGTGTTGGTGTGGGTGTGTGTGTGTGGTGGTGTGGTTGGAGAGAGGGTGTGTGTGTGAGGTGCGTGGAGAGAGTATGTGTGTGTGTGTGTGTTGGGGTGTGGGGGTGGTGTGGTGCGGTGTGTGAGTGTGGTGGGGTTTTGTGTGGTGTAGTGTGTGTGTGATGTGTGTTGTGGTGTGGTGTGTGTGAGAGAGTTTTGTGAGAGCGGTTTTGTGTAGGAGTGTGTGAAGTGTGTGGAGTGTTGTGAGAGAGTGTGTCTGTGTGTGTGAGTGTGTGTGAATGTGTGTGAGTGTGTGTGTGAGTGTGGTGTGTGTGTGTGTGAGTGTGTGTGTAGAGAGAGTGGTGTGTGTGTGAGAGAGTGTCTGTGATGTGTGTGAGAGAGAGAGAGTAAATGTGAGAGAGTGTTTGGGTGAGTGTGTGTGTGTGAGAGAGAGTGTGTTGTGGAGAGTGTGTGTGTGTGTGAGAGAGAGAGTGTATGTGTGTGTTGTACGAGTGTGTGGTGTGTGTGTGTGTGTGAGAGGAGAGGGTGTGTGTGTGTGTAAGAGAGAGTGTGTGTGTGTGTGTGTGCGAGTGTGTGTGAGAGAGAGAGAGTGTATGAAAAAGTGTGTGAGGGGCCCATCTTGTCTCTAAGGCCCATCCTGTGTGCCCAACTGCTGACAGAAGCCAGCGATAACGATTACTTTTCCCCGGCGGTGGTGCGCTCTGCGGGCCATTGCGCATCCACCTAAGAGCGTCATTCAAACATTTTTTCAGGTGCCAAAAACCCTAGGGACACCCCTGAGTGGGCAAACTGATACTCAAGGCTCTTGATCCGAGACCTGTGAACTAATACAAATATCATAAAGTTTTTCGGTACCCCGTTTGCCTTACATCGCTGCCAATGCAAAAATTAAAAAAAACCCATTTAAGGTAATATTTTGTTTAACCCATTGGGATGGATGGTATCCAGAGTCAATTTCAATGCTGCACGTTGCAATGTAAATATAATGATAAACACGGTGTATTTAATGTAAAGTCATTTAATATAAAAATCAGGGGATCATACACTTCATGTAAAATTCATTTTAATTATAATGCAAAGCAGATAATAAACCAACGTGAATTCCAGTGGTGAACATCAATCCCGACCAAGATAAACCATGGAGATATTTTACTATAATCCACCCCTTCCATGGATTCCTATACAGCCAAACTGTAAATAATAATCTTATAATCGGCGCGCTACTACGTAGTAGCGCGCCGTTATACCTTTCCGGAACTGCCTTACCCTCTTCTCTCCCCCTGCCTCACTTCCCCCACCTCCGTTTACTTTTCACTTTACGCTTACCGTGTTTCGCGTTCTGTTTCACGGAGTTACGCGGCTTCGGCACCACTGTGTATGGCGCGACTCCACTTTTCCTTTTACATGTAAAAGGAGAGGTGGAGCCGCGCCATACACAGTGGTGCCGAAGCCCGTAACAAAAAGTGGGGCTGACTCACAGTCATGGCTGCATCCTGGAAGAAAGCCGCATCAGTAGGAGGTATCGCCTTTACAGTGAAGGTGAGAGGAAATAACTACCTCTCTGAATATAACATCTCATTAGAAGGATTGACTGTGGCGTCTAGGGCAGGGGAGCAACAGTTGCATAAAAGTTTTAGATTAGTCACTCAGTGTGTAGCCATTTCCTAAATGGAAAAGTTACGGAGGTGGGGGAGTGAGGCAAGGGGGAGAGAAGAGGGTAAGGCAGTGTAAACCTAAATGACAAGGAAATGGAGCTGGGGAAGTGAGACAGGGGAGAGTAGGAGGGTAAGGTAGTGTAAACCTAAAGGGGAAAGTAAATGGAGCTGGGGGAAGTGAGACAGGGGGAGAGGAGAGACAAGCAAGGCAAGGGCCTGGATGGTTCTCAAATGAGGGGGTGGATTATACTAAATAATACACCCCCTACTGTAAAATATTCGGATAATAGAAGTCACCTTGGAGTTCCGCGCCCTGTATAAACTTCTAATATCCTTATAATTTACAGTAGGGGGTGCATTATTCACTATATAACGTACTGCAATAATACAATAGGGATTCAAACAATAATATCCTGGCAAATCGTACTATAACCAGCTACTGATTAACAGGCTCTTTATCTTTATTCTGAAGCGGATTTCACAAGATCCACCCACCTGATTTCTGATTTTTTTCTGATTACTCCGAAGTGAGGAACTGTTTTCAAAAAAAAATTTTTTGATCAATAATTTTCAGTTTACAATTTAAAAATTTTCAATATTTCTAGAAATTTTAAAAAATTCCCAATTTTCAAAACTTCTAGAAATCTCGAAATTACTACGCAGGAATGCCAAAAAAGTAAGCACACTTATCGGGGAGATCCAATAGCTGTGCTCACGTAACTTACCTTAGCCCGATCCCGCGATACAATAACTGACGTAAACGAGATTCCTCAGTTATTACATCGCGGGATCGTGCTAAGGTTAGGAGCGCGACCTAAACGCTCCTAAACCTTTACCGTTAAGTTCCGCGCTACGAGGAACGCAAACCTTAACGGCAGAGGTTTTGGATCGTTAGCACAGCGTGTTTTCAAAAACTTTGGAAACGCGCTGTGCTCTAAATTCCGTCTAAAACCCACATTCACCCGAAATTTTTTGAGAGAGTGTGTGTGTGTGTGTGTGAGAGTGTGTGTGTGAGTGTGTGTGTGAGAGAGTGTCTGTGTGAATGTGTGTGAGAGAGAGAGAGCGTGTGTGTGAGAGTGTGTGTGTAGAGTGTGTATGAGAGAGTGTGTGAGTGCGTGTGAAGGTGTGTGTGAGAGTTTGTGTGAATTGTGTGTAT